>JAABOM020059407.1:0-12850 GCA_011800125.2 Solanum clarkiae
TTAAATTACATAAATATCTAGCACTTATTTTGAAATAAGTAAATATTCATTGACTTATTGGTAAATCATAAGTATCCGTGCCTTGCTTTGAATACTTAATTTTAAAAATCAACCTTTCATGCCAGGCCAAGATAAGAGAACGTATTTATTCTTCATTTAATTATTTACTATTTTCTAATAAAATAATTTTAAAATAGTAAATATGGTCCAAGGAGATGAATCAAACAATTTTCGAACGAGTGAGAGAGCTATAATCAAATAATTATATATTTGTGAATTAAAAAAAGGGAAGAGATGGAAAACCTTTTCTTGGGCAGCTGACTTAATATTAGATGTGGTTTCTTTGATGGCTTGTATTTTGGTAACTCTCGCTGCGAATGTACAAGTGATTTAAATAGATGTGCCAAGTGGCACAGATGATATGAGATGTGTCATCTTATCACTAAATTCTTTAGCCTTCCAACACCTGTCCAAACATGTCTCAATCTCCCTCCTAGACAAGCAAACAAACTGCCCTAGGTCCTTCTTTGGATCTACTTGCTATTTTTCTTGGATAAAAAAAGTTGGAACAGAGGTAGTGATTTTTGATTAAAATTTATTTTTGCATTTAAAATTTAATAATCAAAACAAATATATTAACTATATCTATATCTATATATTTTTTATATTTATATTTTACAAAGGGAGAATAGTCTTGCATGTGCTTAAACCAAGTGACAAGCTATTGAAAAACCACTTGAAAATTTCAAGACAATAAAATTAATAAATATGATAATAAAATCTTTTATTAAGAAATTTAAAAATAATTAAATTAACCAATACATTCAACTTTTAAAAATAAAAGAAGAAAAAAGAAATTATATATAGAAACCGAAAAACATAGCAAACAAGTCCGATAAGTATGACTCAAGTTATAGAAGCATTTAGGGACTTGGGACTTTCATCGCTTTACATCACTATCGATAACGTCAAATAGTGTCACATAAGGGATAGGGCCTACGGGATAAGTTTCCAAAAAATCTCAACATCAAATTATAGGTACATAGGTAGTATCGAACAACACCTCTAAGCATGAATAGAATAGGGGCCAAGACATGTTCAAGGCTCACGCTCAAACTAGGAAGTAAAGTCGAATAAGGTCTCAACATAAGTAAGATAGAAATCGGATATCGTCCACAAACTAGAGGACTCACCAACTCTCTTCTTTCGATGAACCAAAGCTAACCACGTGGAGGATATGATGAGCGTCGGTCCTTGCATGGTTAAATCATGCAGGCATAGAAGTATGCGTCAGCACTTGAAATGTACTGGTATGTAGGTATGCAATGCATAACGTGAAAATAAATAATAAAATTATTCATACTATGTCTTGTGATAAAAATGATACATTTATAAAGACATTAGTAAGTCATAATCAAGCTAATATTATTTAAACATAAAGGACAACTTTAGAAAGAACATAGTAGGACGCATAGATAAACATAATCGAGAATAAGCAAATTATATAGACTTGGAATATACATATGGGTGATCATTTAGACATTTTACTCTCACCATAGAACATGGAATAATGCACATGAAAAATAAAGAACTTACCCTTACTTGAATGCATGATAGGTCACATGAACTTAAATTAGTGAGAAATACACGATGTCATATATATTTGAAGTATTAATATTCATGGTTGAACAATACATCACTTTGCCTAAAATACTATTTTATTATGCAAGGAACATTGGTAATCATAATGGATACCACGTTACACACTTGCAGACATCATCATGTACCTTTAAGGGAAAATACCATTTGAACTTGTGAAATAATGAATCATAGGAACTTTAAATCACCTTTGGATATAACATAAAGGAACCATATTAATTTATCACAAGGCGACCTATTGGGAACATGAGGAAAAATTGAACATAGGTGATAAAATCATTTGAGTTCTTACAACGATGAGTTATATGAATTTGAAACACCATCAATAGTAGCAAGCATATTTGGACATAATAATAAGGAACCATCATAATCATCATGAGAGAATATCATGAGGACATGAGGCGACATGAGCATATATAAGAAAATCATAGATCAAGAGTCACATATACCATAAAGCTTTAGGGAGTTCATAAAAGATAGTAAGAGAGACAATAACCGACACAAACCATGTGAGCTAATCATGGAGTCCCGATGTTTCCCCTACACTGGAAGAAAGGGGGCAGTCACTTGCCAAGGTGAACCTTCTACCGCCTAAGTGGATCCACTAAGCCTTATGTGAACCGAGTACTCACCTCTAGTTCTTGGACTCGGGTACTCGCTTCAAGCCTAGACTCAGATACTTGCCTCAAGTCCTCATATTTAGGGTACTCACCTCTTATGGATTGGGTAATCGGCTCTAACTGCTTTACCTATGATGGCACGTAGTCTTAGTACTTGGGTAATCGCATCTAGTCCACTCGGTGCTAGGTGGTCTCTCACAAGAGTAGGAAAATCATAGGTCATAGTATCATATAATAAAATCATTTCAAGTAATGTGGGAGAACTACTTTTTCAATTACCAACGTATTGATTCATAAAGTCAAAGTCATAAGATAGCTCCTTAATCATTCCTTAGATGGCAGATCCTCCACTGTGATACATTCATTCATTAAACAGATGGAAGATCCTCTACCATCAACATTCATTCATAAGAAACTTGTCATAAGCCAATAATAAACATAGAATGTTTCATAAGCCTTTATTCCTCATTATTTAGAAATCATACTTCAAGGCATATAGTGAATAGCATAAATTTAAATCATTCTTAAATAACCTATCACAATCCTACATTTCAACTTTCAAAACATGGAGGTGGAAACATGAAATTTATCTCATACAATCTTCAACTTTATAGTATCTCATGTTATTATAACATTTTATAGCTTTGAAACTAGCTCATCAAACTATTACATCATAATAATAAATAAAGGGCTTCATAGCACTCATAACATATATAAAATTCTCATGAACTCATAGAATGCTTAATTTTCCTTCAACATTGACAATATTCATAAATGCCGTGTCTTACCATCATATAAGAGATTTGCAAAATAACTTAATCAAAATATGGTAGGTATATACATTAAACTTAAAATCATAGAATTCAAGAGTAAGGGACATGAGAGGGGTAACTTCAAGTCATTTAAGAAGTTATTCAAACAACCCAGAAACATACTTGAAAAATCCCAATTTGGGTGTCAATAAAATCATCCAAAAATTCATAATTCTTTCAAGTCTTTCAAGATGCCATAGCTTACAAAACTTTAATTTAATAAGCATATCATAATCTCAATCATTTGTAGGAGCCCATACATCAATATATCAATAACCAACAAATTTTCAACATATTTCATGTAATAGAGTGATAATAGAAAATACCTATAAAGAATTAGTCATTAGAATCAAGAAATTTGATAAAAATAGTTTTGGGACTCCATGTGTGAAAGGACCCATGAGTGAAGACCCACATAACTTAATCTTGGAGTTTTCTTGAAGAAATACTTGAGGAAACCTTGAGGGTTGAATTGGGTTCTTGAAATCCAAAACAAGTTCTTGAGATTCTTGAATTTTAATGAGACCTGGCCTTGGTAGAACTTGTCTTTGATTGGGACTGGTGATGTTTTGGAGAGGATTTTGAGAGCTCTTAGTGTAAAAAATAGCTAAGGAATGAGGTTTTCCATCTATATGGGCAATTGGGTTATTACCCAATTGCCCCCAAGCGAAAATGAGAGTTTTTCGGACTTTTTGAACTAGGTCGCGACAGGTTCGCACCGCGGCTTGGTCGCACGCAACTATTGATCTGCGAAATTTCACTGAAAAAATTATTTTTTTGGCACGAAAAAAATATATCTTGTAGGTAACCATTTCCCCACACAATTTTTCCCTCTAAATAAGAATATTAAGTCAAATTTGTGAAATTTTGCATGAATTTTGAGATATTAAAAAAGAATGCATCATACGGTCTTTCCGAGCTACGTTGAGGGGTGTTCCAATATTTCCCCCCTTGGGAACATTCATCCTCGAATGTGAATAAAGATAGCATGAATGAAATGGAACATCTATCAACTCCTTACTAAAACAATAACACAAATTAAATATTGATTTCATGCAACTTTCAAGTTTCTATCATAGAAATTATTTTAAAAGCATGAGTAGCACATCTTCATAATTACATATAGGACTTCAATCAAAATCCTACTCTATGAACATGCATGCACAACAAAGAACAACTCAAGACTAAACTAGATGATGCATGAGGTTTTAACATGAAACTACCCCCTCCACCAACAACTGACTCAACCACTTACGCCTAAACATTTACCATAACACCTTGGATATGAAGACAATCTACACCAATTTCGTTATCACATATGGAGAACTTATAATGTACCAAGTGAAGCACCATACTAAGTTTAGGGACCCTTAGAGGGGTCGGGTTGAGACTGTCGGCGATTGTCCTTATAATTCTTAGGGACCCATGGAGAATGTCTCAACTTATGATCCATTGCACCAAACCCAAAACATGCATTCAAATCGACTAAATAATCTCCCAGATGGTACCTTCCACACTTGTCGCATGTAGGAGGAGCTTGACCACCAACACTGTCACCTTGATACTTGGGGGTAGTCACCCCATTCATGTGATACTTAGGCTTAAAAGCAATATCAAAAGATGACCCGTCCTTAATCTGAGCCTTCTTGGACTCCCCACTCCTTCTCTTCCTAAGCTTCTTCCCTTCAAGTTGTTCGGCATAGGTCATAAGGGGAGACAAGTCCATGTCACTCACAATCATAGCGGTGCAACATTCTTCATTTACCAAGTCGGATACCTCCGACACAAACTTGTTCATTCTTGCCCTAGAATCGACAATCAAGTGAGGAGCATATTTTGAGAGCTTGTTGAACTTAATGGAATACTCCCTCACACTCATGGAGCATTGCTTAAGATTCATGAACTCCATTATTTTTTCCTCCCTTAATTCAATAGGAAATAACCGATTGAGGAAGGCGGCCTTAAATTCCTTCCATGGGTTAGGATCATTGTTCCCCCTTTCTAGCTTCCATTGAGCAAATCAAATTTGTGTAAAACCCTTGAGTTTGTAGGACGTAAGTTTTGCCTTCTTCTCTAAACTCATACCCATAATAGCAAGCACCTTATATATCTCATCAATGAACTCTTAGGGATCCTCTTCCGCTTTTGAACCATGAAACTCCGGTGGGTTCATCCTAATTAAGTCCTTCACTCTTGAGGTCGGAGTAGGAGTATGAGGAGCTTGGACCCCTCGGTTCAATTGGTTAGTCACGACATATACCAACATGGTAATGGCGTTGTAGAATTTGATATGTCTAACCCCTCCTTCTTGGGAGCTTGGTGATCCAAACCCTCCTGGGGTGTGAAAGCCCTCCGTGATTTCCTCTTGGTAATGACATGATCTAAAAGAGCAAAAGAGCGCCCATTAGGGAAGGAAACCTCTTTTTTTCCATTAACCTAGAGCATGACGTAGATCATGAAGAAGTGAACTATTTCCTAAAATGCTTCATTGCCTCCTATTCTTAGTTGTGACGCACTTTACAATCATGAACATGACTTTACTCGATGCACTGTGTTGGATGTTCGAGAACTATTTATAAACCTAGCGCTTTGATACCAAGATTTCTATGACCAAAGCCGAGGGCCTACACGTGACACAACGAATGGAAAATTCGAAGGCAACCCAAACAAGCCTCTTAGCATATAGTTTGCACATTCTGATGGGTTCATCCTTGTAAAGTCCCTCAATCTTGAGGTTGGAGTAGGAACTATGAGGATCTTGGGACCCTTCATTCAATTGGTTGGTCATGGCATGTGCCAACATGGTAATGATGTTCCAAAATTTGATATGTGTAAGCCCTCCTTCTTGTGGAAGCTTTGGGAGCCAGACCCTTCTCAGGTGTGAGAGCCCTTCATGCTCTTCCTTTTGATAGTGCCATGATCTAAAAGAGCAAAAAGAGCACCCATTAGGGAAGGAAACCTCATTTTTTTAAACCTAGAGACGACATAGATCATGAAGAAGTGAACCAATTCCTAAAATGCCTCACAGCCTCCTATTCTTAGTTGTGGAGCGCTTCACAACCATGAATAAAACTCTACTCGACTCGATATATTGGATGTCCGAGAACTATTTATAAACCTAGTGATCTGCTACCAAGTTTTTCATGACCCAATCCTAGGGCATAGACATGACACAATGAATGGGAAGCCCGAAGGCAATCCAAACAAGCCTCTTAGTATATTGTTTATACATCCTTGATTTCATGGAAACAACAAAAGATAAATAAGTACATAGCAAATAATTTCTAAGGGAAGAGAGGCTTTGGACTCATCCTATGGGGATGTTATAGGGAAGAGGATAAACATGAATCAGATAACAAATAAGTCTAAGGGGCGGGTAAGTATGACTCACGCTATGGGGACATTTAGGGACTTGGGACTTTTATCACTTTTTATCATTATCAATAGTGTCAAATAGTATCACATAAGGATAGGGTCTACGGGATAAGTTTCCATAAAATTTCAACATCAAATTATAGTACATAGTATAGTATCCAACAACACCTCCAAGCATGAATAGGATGGGGGCCAAGACATGTTCAAGGCTCACTTGCAAACTAGGAAGTAAAGTGGAAGAAGGTCTCAACATAAGCAAGATAGAAATCAGATATTGTCCCCGAACTAGAGGACTCACCAATGCTCTTCTTTCAATGATCCAAAACTAACCACGTGGAGGATCTTGATGAGTGTCGGTCTCTGCATGGTTAAGTCATGCAGGCATAGAAGTATGTGTCAGTACTTGGAATGTACTGGTATGTAGGTATGTAATGTATAGCATGAAAATAAATAATGAAATGATTCATGCTAAGTCTTGTGATAAAAATGATACATTTACAAATGCATTAGTAAGTCATAATCAAGCTAATATTATTTAAACATAAAGAACAATTTTACAGAGAGCATAGTAGGATGCATAGATAAACATAATTTAGAATAAGTAAATTATATAAACTTGGAATATATATATGGGTGATCATTTAGACATTTTACTGTCACCATAAAATATGAAATAATGCACATGAGAAATAAAGAATTTACCCTTACTTGAATCTATGATGGGTCACATAAACTTAAATTAGTGAGAAATACACGATATCATACATAATTGAAGTATTAATATTCTTGTGAGACCAATACATCAATTTATATAAAAGACCATTTTATTATACAAGGAACATTGGTAATCATAATGGAGACCACGTTACACACTTGTAGACATCATCATGTATCAGCTCCAACTTCCACTCTGAAATTTTAAAGTTCTGAGCCAATCCACATGGTTTCTGGTGTTTAACCTTAACCTGTTGGCAATTGGGTCACTTAGATACAAATCTAGCAATGTCTTTCTTCATCTCATTCCACCAATAGACTTCCCTCAAGTCGTGATACATCTTGGTGGAGCCAAAATGGATGGAATATTTCATGCTATGAGCTTCGTCCGTGATTCTATCTTGAACACCATCAACATCGGGTATACACAATCCCCCTTGATACCTCAATACCCCATCTCCCCTTTTAGAGAAAGCCATCACCTTCTTCTTGAGAATCGCTTCTTTTAATTGGAGTAAGACAGGGTCTTGGTCTTGCTTTTAGTCTTGCTTTCCTTTCACCTCTGACACTAAGGATGAAGCAGATCCATTCTGAACATTGACCCCGCCTTCGTTGTTCTCCTCAATTTATACTCCCAATCGAGCCAATCTATGTACTTCCTTCACCAATTCTCTCTTCCCCCCTTCACATGGGCAGTGCTACCTATGGACATCCTGCTAAGAGCATCAACAACAACGTTAGCCTTACCTAGGTAGTAGAGAATGCTCATATCATAATCCTTGAGCAACTCCAACAACCTCCTCTGACGTAGGTTAAGCTCTTTCTGACTAAACACATACTGAAAACTCTTGTGATTGGTGAACATATCCACATGCACTCCATACAAATAGTGACGCCAGATCTTAAGTGTGAATACTATTGCTGCCGACTCTAGATCATAGGTCGGATAATTCTTCTCATTGATCTTAAGCTATCTGTAAGCATAAGCTATCACCTTCCCCCTTTGCATAAGCACAAACTCTGGATGCATCACAATATACCATGAAGTCACTCGTCCCGTCTGGCAAGGCCAACACTGGTGTTGCAGTCAATCTAGTCTTTAACTCCTGGAAACTCTTCTCACATGCCTCAGACCACTGAAACTTAGCCTTCTTCTGAGTCAGCTTTGTCAAAGGGGTTGACAGAGAAGAGAAGCCTTCAATAAATCTGCGATAGTAGCCTGCTAAACCCAAGAAGCTTCTTATTTCTGTTGGAGAAGTTGGTCTTGGCCATTTCTTAACCGCCTCAATCTTCTGAGTATCCACCCGAATACCATCTCCCGAAACAACATGGCCTAAGAAAGCCACTGACTTGAGCCAAAACTCACACTTGGAGAATTTTGTGTACAACTCATGATCTTTGAGTGTTTGCAAAACTACTCTAAGGTGATTAGCATTCTCCTCTTCATTCCTTGAATATACTAGAATGTCATCAATAACTATGATCACGAACATATCAAGATAAGACCTGAACACCCTATTCATCAAATCCATGAAACTTGCAGGTGCATTTGTCAACCCGAACGGTATGACCAAGAACTCAAAATGGCCATACCATGTCCTAAAGGTTGTCTTAGGGATATCACTTTCCCTCACCTTCAACTGATGGTAACCTGATCTGAGGTCTATCTTAGAAAAATAAGTAGCACCTTGAAGCTGGTCAAAGAGATCATTTATTCTGGGAAGAGGATACTTATTCTTTATGGTAGCCTTGTTCAACTGCCGGTAGTCTATACATATTCTCAAAGACCCATCTTTCTTGCTCATTAATAGGACAAGAGCACCCCAAGGTGAGACACTAGGACTTATGAAACCTTTCTCTAACAAGTCTTTCAATTGCTCTTTCAATTCTTTCAACTCCGCGGGGGCTATTCTATAGGGTGGAATTGAGATAGCTTTGGTCTCAGGAAGAACATCATTCCCAAAGTCAATCTCCCTATCAGGAGGGACTTTGAGAAGATCATAAGGAAATACCTCAGAAAACTCATTCACAATCGGGACTGACTCAAGAGTAGGGGATTCAACATCATCCGACTTTACTCGCATGAGATGGTAAATATAACCATTGGATATCAACTTTCTAGCTCTAAGATAGGATATGAATTTACCCTTAGAGACGACAGAACTCCCTTTCCACTTTAAGACAGGCTCATTAGGAACTTGGAACTTAACAATCCGGGTTCTACAGTCAACAGAAGCATAACAAACATGAAGCCAATCCATGCCCATTATTATATCAAAATCAACCATCTCCAGCTCTATCAAAATCAGCTAAAAGTGTCTCTATGATAAATAGACACCATACAATCCCTGTAAACTTTGTCGACTAAGATAGACTCACTAGTGGGAGTAGAAAAAACAAAGGGTTCAAGAAAACACTCTAGAAGAATCCTGAACTTATAGCCATATAAGGGGTCACAAAAGACAAAGTGGCACCTGGATCCAGTAATGCATAACAATCATAAGTAAAGACTCGAAGCATACCCATGACAATATCTGGTGCAACCTCTTATTCCTGTCGGTTACCCACAATATAAAGACCATTTGTCCCGCCTCTTGTACCGATAGTAGTACCCCTCTGCTGGTTACCCACTGGGGGTGCAGTGGAAGACTGAGCTCTGCTGCTTTCTTCACCTCATCTCCTTTTTGGGAACTCCTGCTGGAAGTGACCCGCCTGCCCACATAAGAAACAAGCATTCATGCCCAGACGACTCCTATCCAGATGGAGCTTCCCATAATTACCACAAGGTGGTTTTCCCTTCTGGCCCTGAGTCATACTGGCCTAAGATTGGGTGCCTGGGGTCCTAAAATTCTTATAACCCTGAGGTTTTTGATCATACATGTTTGGCTGCACGAACGCACTTGCTGCAGAAGGTGCAGCATATGATGATCTCTTCTGAAAATAAGACTTGTCACCTCTATTTTGTCTCTGCGGGCTAGGCTCATGTCTCATTGTCTTCGCCTTTCTATTTCAAATGCTCTTCTCTATCCCTCCTCTTATCTTTGTCTGTTTGCTGGGAATAAACCATAAGTCTAGAGATATCCATACCAGGAATCAGCAAAGCAACCTTACACTCTTCTGCACATGTCTAGCCAGGCTAGACACAAACCTCCTCATCCTTGTTCTCATGTCTTTAACCATCTCTGGAGCATACCTTGATAGTTTGATGAACTTAAGGCCATACTCCTTCACAGTCATCCCTCCCTGTTTCAGATTCACAAACTCATCCGCTTTCGCCTCCTCAACTCTTGAGGAAAGAAATGATCAAGGAAGGCGGTTTCAAACTCCTCCCATGTTGCAAGCTCCGCATCCTCACCTCTACTCCCCTACAACTGAGTATACCACACATTAGCCACGTCCTTTAGCTGGTAGGACGCAAGCTTAACTCCCTCTATCTCATTCACATACATAGCCCTCAAAACCTTGTACATCTCATCAATGAAGTTTTGCGGGTCCTTCTCCACCTTCGACCCCGTATACACTGGCGGGTTCATCCTCAAGAAGTCCCTGAGCCGGGTTGCAGCTGAGGACTCCTGTGAGCCAGAACTAGGAGCCTAAGAACCTTAACTATTCCCCTGGGAGGCCACCAATTGAGTCGGTATGGTAATGTCTCCTCTAAATTCTTCCTCAGTAGTGGGAGCTGGCTGGGGCTAAGCAGGGGACACCTGAGGGATCTCAGTAGTCTAAGCAGGGCATCCTCGTCTCTTAGTCTCAGTCTAAATCGGAGCCTCCAGTTGGGTGCTCTCAGCATTTGGGTCTGGGCCATCTTGTTGAGTGGTTGTTCTCTTAGGCGACACTTTCTGTAAGCGTAAAATGCACGAGTCAACACAGGTTTTCACAAGTTAAACTCCATAGCACAAACTCAGATCATAGAAGAAGGGTAACACTTCCTAATGTCCTATAGCCTCCTGCTTATGAAGTGTGGTGCACAACACACCCATAAACAAGATTCTACCAGACACGACTTCATAGACTCCCTAGGATACTTGAACTCTGTGCTCTGATACCAAGTTTGTCATGCCCCGAGAGGGTACCTTAGACGTAATTGGCACTCAGAGACTATTGCTAGCCCCCAAGCGGACTGCCTAGTCTCATTGCCTTAGTCAATTCAATAGCGGAAAAAAATAGAGTAATAATAATAGTCTATCAGTGGGCTCAAGCCATCAACTTAGTCTATCATAAATGAAATACGAAAACGAAAGACAATCTCAAGATAAAGAAAGGAAGGGGAAGAACCCTTAACTTCTACCATCAACATCTATGTCTATGAAACCTCTATACTATTGTCTGAGATGGCACCATGACAGGCCATGACTATCCAAAATCAAGAAAAAGGCTAACTAAACTAAATAAAATACTCATCCTCTAAATGCAGGGAGGACTCACCATGGTCTGAATCAGTAAAGCTCTGAACTTCAACGATTAGGCTACTGAAGTCCTCTGTCTATAGAATCTGCATCATAAAACGATGCAGCACCAAAGGGGCATTAGTACGTGGAATGTACTGTATGTAAAATAGGCTAAAGTAAATAATATTAGATAACAATCGTTCATCAATCACTCATCCTCACCCAGAGTAAAGGACAGGACTCTATCACCTCACTATCCATCAAGACATCAAACAATCACATCACATCAGAGTTCTATCATCATGGAACCTATCTGGGAGTTTCTTGGACCTATACCCATCACCTATGAGTCAGTGATGGTACAACAAAGTGATGTCATTGTGGCATCCGCCCAGTACCTTGCCGGAGTGACAGGGTGTACATCAGGGGTTTATAGTAACAACAAGTCCTCTTTTGGGACTAAGGAAACACATGGTCCAATCATATGCTACGCTGGCCACATAGTTAATGAGTGCGAGTGAGACTCACTCTTACTCATTTTCGGTACTCAATACTCCTTCTAAGACTCAATATGCTCGCTCGTAAGTCTTTCAATACACCAAGAATTTCCATTACTCCTTCCAAGACTCAATACGCTCGTAAGTCTTTCAATTCACCAAGAATTTCCATCACTCAACCCTTACAGGCAAGAACATTCACATCATCTCATCATCTATCAACTCAAAGAGCAGTACTATCCTTTTAAGTTAAGAATCAATCTTCATTTAACTCCATTAACACTATTTCCAGCTCATTCAATCATCAATACACTCACCTCATGACTCAAACTCAATCGGGCATCACATTCAGACAACCGAGGCTCTGGACATTCCCCCTAAGTTCATTATCCAAGACTTTAGCAAAGAATTTATAATGATAAATTTCATAATCATAACATAATACACGTAAACAGTTTATTAAAACATGATGATCATCAATTTTATGCTAAGATACAAGATTCAAAAGAAATTTCAAGAAAATATTCAAGAAACTTTAATGCAAGGTTTATAAATTCACATTCTACATCTTAATCTATGTATTGGGGCATATAAAGGAATAATTCCATGTTTTGGGTAGCCTTTACATACTTAGAGTGAAGAATTACCGAGTTTTCTTCAAGGAATTGAAATTTCAACGGAAACCCTCCAATCTTTGTTCTTCTCCTCTCTCAGAACTCCCATGGAAACCTTAGAAAAATAATGGGTTTTAAACCTTATTCGCTAAAAATAACTTTTAAATCACG
>JAABOM020059408.1:0-48405 GCA_011800125.2 Solanum clarkiae
GTACATGATCCCAAAGTATAACCAAAGGTGGTCTCTTATCCTACACTAGTGCATAGTTTCATTTGAGTTGTTACTTCGTACAAAGTATATCCTGCCTTAAATATTCAGTAAATTATCTCATACTGACATCCCTTACGAGGGACTTACATTTAAAAGTGCTTGAATTCCCAATTAAAGGGTGATATATACGTCTAACATTGTAGGACCTTGTTACTACCTCGAGATAACTTTCCCCTCCTTCAAATATGTATCCACAACATAGTATGTGGTAAAACTAGCATTAGTAGCCAATAGGTACACCTTGACAGCCCAATCACAAAAAAAAAATAACACACGGACAGCAAGCGGGTATTTATAAACCCGAGCGTATTATTTCAACCTTTCCATTCCTAATCATATTTTCTAACACACATTCACATGTACACATCATGTGCAGCTTGTTTTGGTGCCACAACAGTCGTACAATAGCCCACAAAGCACAACACATAATAATTCTACACAACCTACAAATGGACAACATAACGTTACGTCTCTTTGCCCCATTTTGACATCGACAACTACAAACCCATTCCAACTTTAACCAAACTGTTCTCAACACATCAATACATCAAAATATCCTTGAACTAGTCTTAACACATTAACAAATTAGTCATTAAGGATGTGAGGCAATAGCCCTCCATCCATTAGCCCACAAGTTCCAATCAATATTATACTTAAGATAGCACAACAAAACTCGTTTGTTAAATGAAACCAAAATTAGGGCAGCAACCTTAGGGTAATATCTATAAATCAAACTATGTTAAGAACATCAACTTATCTTCATAACACAGCCCAAAAACCATAGAGAAGTCACTAAAATAAAAGGAAAGTATGCAGCAACTTTCTAAACACATGCTGCCCAGATTTTCAGTACAACCATAACTAGCATATACTTCTTGTATTTCATGAAGAAACTATACTAAATACACAACTATAATTACTTACCTTTGCCTTGAATATTTAGGTCTCCTTCAAGAACCCTAGAGGATTATGTAGGCTTCTTTGTGAAGTGAAATAAAGAGAGAAAGAAAAGTCTTTAGGAAGCTGAAAATTTTCTCCAAAGCAAATGACTTAAAGGGTTGTTTTAAGCCCTTTATAAAAGGTCTCTGGGCCGACTTACTCTTGAACTTTTAACAAAATTTTTCCACATATTAATAAGCTGGTTATCTAGCATCTTGGCCATTACACTTGGGCCTAAATGGGTCTCAATGTTGATGGGCCTTGGCTACCCATTTTCCAAATTCTACTTCACTTACTTTGGGCTCAATTAGCCAAGTGGGTGGTGGTGTACTTGGGCCCTTTTATTGTTCTTGTTGGTCTAAAAATGTAGTCCATTTATGATGCTAAAACATGTGCTAAAGTTACACCCTTAACGCAGACTTTATTCGTAATCGGACTCGGACAAATTCGACATTGAGGCTCGTCTCCGTATAGCTAGCAAATTTAAGATAAGCAAGTGGGAGACTCACCTGCTAGCTTCCTAAGTCCTACAAGCACCTCAATTCTCTTACTTTATTTAAGGTCGTGATCTCGTCAATTCAAATAAAAGCTTATTTACACTCGACCCTCTTCAGCGTTCGACATACATATCACCCTTTAATTTGAAGTTCAAACACTTTTAAAAATGGATGCTAATTGGACCAAACCATATCATATTTCATTTGCATACTACTAGTATTGTAAGATGTGGGGTGTTACAACTTTCTACTAGCATTACATACCCTCTAAGTATTTGATAAAATGTCTCAATATGATTTCTTGAGGAGTTGATGGTCCAAAGCATGAGATGTGATATGATTGACTATATGATGATAAAATGAGATTATGTATATGAGACACTCCATATAAAGTAATGCATTAAGCCATACCCGATCTGGGGGGACAAGAATTCGGGTAACCAAGGTGGTTTTGTACTCATCAACCATGTGAAGGGTTTGTGCTTCGCCACCGTGGTAATAAGGTGTGATTATCATCAACCATGTGAGGGTTTTGTGTGACAACACCAGGGTAATAGGGTGAAACTATCATCAACCACCAATCTGTTTGTACCTTTAAAGTCTAACTTGGTCTCTTCTACACATATCATATCCTATATAAGTATGAGTAACTTAAGCATGAATTACTTAAGCATTGGTCATACATGCCATATTGTTATATTATGCCTATTACTTAACGAGGGTGAGGCTGGTTGCTTTGTCTTTGCCCCCTGCTATCTATGTAGCACAGGTGTTGTTAGACTTTCTATGTATCTATGTTATGAGCCTTGACTCTTTCGAATCTCGATTATGAAATTACGCAAGATTTCCCCTTAGTCCATTGCCCTTAGTTTCATTTGAGTTGTTACTTCATGTACCGTATGTCCTTCCTTATATACTCATTACATTATCTCATAGTTACGTCCTTTATGGGGGACCTGCATTTCATGCTATAGTTACAGGTGCTAGTAGATCTCCCAAGTAGGAGTACAGGATATCCAACTGCTGATACAAAGCTCCAGGTTGCTCCGGGGATTTGTGTTTGTCTAGAGCTTATAGCTTATACTATACAGTTAGTTGATGTGGTGCATGTCCCGACCCGTATCAGATACTCTCTCTTATCTAGAGGCTTTGTAGACTATGTAAAT
Source organism: Solanum clarkiae (assembly GCA_011800125.2). Lineage (NCBI taxonomy): Eukaryota > Viridiplantae > Streptophyta > Magnoliopsida > Solanales > Solanaceae > Solanum > Solanum clarkiae. Next base: position 2,663 of record JAABOM020059408.1, read on the forward strand.
TAAAATGTGGGCATGTCTCGTACTTTAACCATCGTGGCCCCAACGGCCTAGTCATATGCATTTCCTTTTAGCTTGTTATAACTGTTTATTTTCATAAGGGCATGTCAAATGTAGAAAGAGCTTGTAATATGTATAGAAAGCGCGTAGATAAAGGTTGGTTCTCCTGGGCCTTACCTACAATGGGTGCTAGTCTGCCCTAACGGGATTCGGGGCGTGACTATCCTTTCTCTATTATTCTTGGATTGAAAATATAGTCCATTTATGATACTAAAACATGGGCTAAAGTTACACCCTTAGCACGGACTTTATTCACAATCGGACTTGGATAAATTTGACGTCGGGCTTCGTCTTCATTTAGCAAGACAATTCAAGCTAAGCAAGTAGGTGACTCACCTGCTATCTTCCTAAGTCCTACAAGCAACTCACTTATCTCACTTCATTTAAGGTTGTGAACTCTTCAATTTGACTTAGAACTTATTTACACTCAACCCTTTTCAGCGTTGGACATACATATCGCCCTCTAATTTGAGCTTCAAAACACTTTTAAAAAATAGAGCTAATTTGAAAAGCCATATCATGTTTCATTTGCATAGTACTAGTATTGTAAGGTGTGGGGTGTTACATCCTTCCCCATTTAGGACCATTCGTCCTCAAATATTAGCACAATTGGATAGCTTAACCAAGTTTAAACCTTTACTTACACAAACTTTTGTTAATGCACTAAGTATTCAATCACACGTACCTATTAGTGTCCCAATTCTACATGTTGAACTTCCTCTTTAACTTCAAATAAGTAAGGTTATTTTGATTTCATCGCATCCTAGGCCTCCCATGTTATTTCTTTTGCTTGCTGGTTTCCCTAAAGTACTTTTACTGAAGTTATTTCTTTAATTCTTAGCTTCTTAACTTGACGATATAGAATAGCAATAGGTACCTCTTCATATATGAGATATTTTGTGACCAACACGTCTTTAATAAAAGTGATATAGGATGGGTCACCTATCCATTTTTGAAGCATTGAGACATGAACAACTGGACGAACAACTGAAAGCTCTTTGGGTACTCTAGTTTATATGCAACCTGCCCGATCTTCTTAATAATTTTATATGGCCCTCTGTAACATGCGCTCAGTTTTACTTTCTTAACAAATCTCATAACCCCTTTCATTGGAGACACCTTTAAAAATACCCAATCCCCTACTGAGAATTCCATTCCTCTCCTTCTGGCATCCGCATATGACTTGTGATGACTTTGAGCTATTTCTAGCCGCTGTTGTATTACCTTAACTTTTTCCATGGCTTGTTGTACTAAATCTTGCCCAAGAAAGGTGATTTCACCCACTTCAAACCATCTAATTGGCGACTTACACTTCCTTCCTTACAAAGCTTCTTAAGGCGCTATCTTGATACTTGAGTGGCAGCTATTACAATAGGCAAATTCAATAAGTGGCAAATAGTCCACCCAACTACCATTAAAGTCCAATTCACAAGCTAGCAACGTATCTTCAAATGTCTGAATGGTGAGTTCTTCTTTACCGTTTGTTTGAGGGTAGAATGTTGTATTCAAATTCACTTGTGTCCCTAAACTCCTTTGGAAGGAATTCCAAAACTTTGCAGTGAATTGATCCCCCCAATCAGATATAATGGAGATCGAGACCCCAAATAGACTAACAATCTCTTTGAGGTATAACTTGGCATACTTTTTAGTTGTATAATCACTCCTAACTGGCAAGAACTATGCTGACTTCGTGAGTCTATCAACAATTACCTATATAGAGTCAAACTTCTGAATTGAGCGAGGCAACCCTACAACAAAATCCATATTGATCATATCCCAATTCCATATTGGAAGCTCCATATACTGTATATAGCCTCCCAGCTTTTGGTGCTCCACTTTGACCTGTTGGTAATTTGAACATTGAACCACAAATTCTACAAGGTCCTTTTTCATGCCTCCCCACCAAAACATTCCCTTTAGGTCATGATACATCTTAGTTGATCCTAGATGGATGGAATATCGGGAATGATCGGCTTCTTCCATTATCCACTTCCTTAGTCCATTAATATCAGGAACACATAATCTATTTTGGCAATAACGTACTCCATCTTAAGTAAGGTTAAAGCCCTCTATCGTACCTTTACACACCTTGTCTTTAAGCCATTGTAAGATAGGATCCTCGAACTTTTTCTCTTTCACCTCTATTACCAATGATGACCTCATAGCTTCATGCACAACAACCTCTTCCTTTGAAGTCTCAAGAAGGCGAACTCCCAAACTAATTAGTTATCGTAGATCCTTAGCCAGTCCTTGACTTACCATTGCTTGATCACCAATATTCATGATTCTTATGACTCAGAGCATCGGCTACCACATTTGCTTTCCCCGGGTGGTAAAGTATATCAATGTCATAATTCTTTATTAGATCTATCCATCTCTGCTGTCTTTAGGTCTTTTTACTTAAAGATGTATTGTAGGCTCTTATGATCAGTATATATGTCAACGTGAACCCCATACAAATAGTAGCAGTATATTTTCGGAGCAAACACAATCGCTGCTAGCTCAAGATCATGTGTTGGATAGTTTTTCTCCTATTGTAGTAGTTATCTAGATGCATAAGCAATTATTCTACCATGTTGTTTCAGTACACACCCTAAACCAACTCTAAAGCATTGCAATACACATCATATCCCTCGGTGCATTCTGGGAATACTAGCACAGATGCAGAAGTTAGCTTATTTTTCAGCTCCTGGAAACTCCTTTCACATGTATCATTCCATTAGAACTTGGTTGCTTTATGTGTCAACTTTGTTAGAGGTGCAGAAATAGAAGAAAAACCTTTAACTAACCTTTTCTAATAACCTGCCAACCCTAGGAAGCTTCGAACTTTCATGGGTTTCATTGGCCTCGGACAATATTTCACAGCATCTATCTTTTGTGAGTCAACCCTTATTCCCTCATCAGAGAAAATATGACCCAGGAATGCCACTGAATTTAGCAAAAATTCGCATTTAGAAAACTTGGCATACAACTGTCGATCCTGTAGAACCTGTAACACTTGTCGTAAGTGATTTGCGTGTTCCTCTTCTGATCTTGAATATACCAAAATGCATCTATAAATTATCACAAACACATCCAAAAATGACTTGAATACCCTGTTCATCAGGTCCATAAAAACTGCTAGTGCATTCGTTAGCCCAAATGACATAACAAGAAATTCAAAGTGATCAAACTGTGTTCTGAAAGCAGTCTTAGGTATATCTGTCTCCTTCACCCTCACTTGGTGATAACCTAATCTCAAATCAATTTTTGAAAAGCATTTGGCACCTTGTAACTGATCAAATAAATCATCAATCCTGGGAAAGGGTATTTATTATTAATTGTCACCCTATTCAATTGTCGAAAGTCTATATACATTCTCAAGGATCCATCCTTTTTACGTATAAATAACACTGGTGCACCCCAAGGGGACACACTAGGTCTTACAAAACCCTTCTCCGATAAGTCTTTTAACTGCTCTTCTAATTCACGCAATTCTGCCACGGCCATTCTATATGGAGGGATGGAAATAGATAGAGTGTCTGGAAGTAAGTCAATACCAAAATCTACCTCTTGTTCTAGAGGTAAGCCTAGAAGTTCTTTAGGGAACACATCAACGAATTAATTCACTACTAGAACTGATTGAATAGTTGGCGATTCTTCCTCTATATCTCTTACACTAACTAAATGACATATATATCCATTAGGTATCATATTTCTATCCTTAAAAAAAAGAGATAAACTTCCCCTTTGGTGCCCTAACATTGCCTTCCCATTCAAGAACTTCCTCATTTGGAAAGTGGAAGTACACTCTCTTAGTTCGACAATCCATTGTGGCATAGCAAGAAGCTAACTAATCCATACCTATTATAACATCAAATTCTACCATTTCTAGCTCAATAAGGTCAACCAATGTGTCATGGTCACAAACAGTTACTACACAGTCATAATAAACTCTTATAGCCATAATAGATTCATCGGTTGATGTCGACACTTCAAACGGTTTGTTCAATAATTTTGGTGTTCTCTTAAGCTTCCCAGCAACTAGTGGGGTAATGTATCATAGTGTAGAACCCGGCTCAATTGTTGCATATACGTTACGTGAAAAGATGAACAATGTACCTGTAATAATATCGGGTGAAACTTCCAAATTTTGCCGACTCCTCTACCACGACCCATAGGTGCTTGTTGACCCCTACCTAATAGAGGGACTAACGATGATGATGCAATAGATGACCTAGTATATTGTGCTATATCACCTATATGCCTCCTAGGGAAATCTCTTATCATATGCCCTGGCGCACCACACCAATAATAAGCATTTGTCCCAACACGACATATACCTGAATGATTTCTTCCATACTATTTACAAGGTTGCCTAGGAGTCATTTGCTGGCCTGCTGAATATCTAGTTGTCCGTGCACCTTGTCCCTCACCTCATTGACCAAAGTGATTGCTCCTAGACCCCTGAAGTTGTGGTGGAGCACTGGCTGCAAAGTAGGAGGATGATGGCCTAGGTCGTCTATTAGAAAACCAAGGCCTAACCTCACCTTGGGATGGTGTAAACTGCCTTGTAGACCTGTCCCTCTTGGACTGCTCCCTTTCTAACTCTTGTATCCTCCTTTGCCTCTGATCCTCTTATTTCTGTGCAAAAGTTTGCATTCTATCTATATCCATGTCTTTGTTGAAGGAAGCAATGGTACAGTCTCTGACCAAATATATATCCAATCTATCCTCATATCGATGAACTCTATCTGCCATAGTAGCAACTACATTAGGAACATACCTGGCCAGGGAATTAAATTGAAAGCTATACTCCCTCACACTTATATTCCCTTGGTGGAGGTTCAAGAACTGATCTGCATGGGCCTCTCGGATCTCTAATGGGAAGTAATGGTCAAGAAATGTCTCTTTGAAATCCTTCGAGGTAGTTGGAGATGTATCTATACCCTTAGATTGCTTCCAAGATGCATACCACAATATAGCCACACCCTTCAACCTATATGTAGCTAACTCGACAGCTTCTATACCACTCACATGCATAACACCTAATATGCTTTGAATCTGATCAATAAAGTCTTGAGGATCTTCATTAGGATCTGACCAAGTGAAGGATGGAGGGTCCAAATTAAGGAAGTCATTTATCCTCGTGCTAGTTGCCTTATTCACACCACTTGTACCTATAACTGGCCCTTCATGTCTTTGACCTTGGCCAGCAAGTATACGAGTCAATAGTTGAACTGCATTTCTCAGATCCTGGACGGTAGCATCGATAGGTGGTTTTGAGGGAATTTCACTACTTCTTGCTTCATCAGAAGCTAGAGGAGTTGGAGATGTCTTTGACAGAGACTCATCTTGAGCCTTATTTCGTTGTCTCACCTGATTGGGTATACCAACCACCACTTCTACTCCCTTCCATTTACTTTTGGTTTTCCTTGTTTTTGGCATACTTGCTGAACAAAAAAATTTAGGATTTAGACATAATCCACCTACTACACATGGCTCTATGGCGTGATCTAAAGAATTAAAAGAAAGCAAAAACTTCTCAATGCCATGTAGCCTCCTACTTATAAATGTGGTGCACAACACATCGATAAACAAAACTCTACATAGACATGGCTTTGTAGACTGCCTACGATACCCACTCTGATACCACTTCTTCACGCCCAAAGTCCCAATAAGGTGAACTAGCAACCGTTGCTGATAAGGCTCGGGAGAACTAACCTGTATCCATGTGCTTGCTATATATATTATAAAGGATTTCTTCATTCAACATGCCTTTAAGAAAGTAAAAAGTAATAACAAGTCAAATGGAAAGGTATATCGCTAGGCCATTAGGGCCACATTGTCTAAAGTAGGAGACATAACCACACTTTAACTTACATAGTCAACAAAAGTCTCTAGATAAGGAAAAGTATCTAATAAGGGTTGGGACAGGTCCTTCCTTGACTAATGATACAACACAAAAATATAAGTTCTAGACACACAAAGCTCTGAAGCAACCTAGAGCTTGGTAATAGTAGCTGGATATCCTGTACTTCTACTGTGGAGATCTACTAGCACCTGTACCTGCAGCATGAAATACAAGTCCCCCGTAAGGGACGTCAGTATGAGATAATGTACTGAATATGTAAGGCAAGAAATACTATAAATGAAGTAATAACTAAAATAAAACAATGCACTGTTGCAGGATAAGAGACCACCCTTAGTCATACTGTGGCATCGTGTACTTTATGTTCTTTTTATTACTTTACCTTTACTATATAATCTGCGCACAATATGTATACAAATGACCAACTTATCAGTGGTAAATCTATATCGGGATCGACCTTGGCTAGGTTTTTCCTTTCACCCCTTGGGTTACCTCTCGTGATAGGATCAACCCTAGGTAGGTGATTCTTCCACCCCTTGGGTTACCACCCATCAAGAGGTAATATACTTTATCTTTCAATTACTTTTGAGATGATTCTTTTGGTGGTCATAATATTGGAGCTGTAGGACTATAGATACAACATATGACATGTAAATAATCAAAAAAGACAACACCATAATAAAAAGAGTAGGTTACACAAATAATGAAATGCATAGGAGGTAGAACAACACATGAACTTTATTTAGTAAAACGAACTCGTGTGTCTTGGTATCCAAGTATGTATGCAGATTTTAAGGTGAGTATGTGTTAGAGCATATGAACATATAAAAGAGTTGAGACATGGTTAATAGTTCTATCAGAGTTGGTAAGTGCCTTTATGTGCCAAGGAGGGATCTATGTTTCATGCCAAATGATACGAAATCAAGTACCCTTACATACCTCACTGTATGACCTCACTATTACCTTGAGATAGCCTTCCCTTCCTCCAAATATTTGTCTACAGTATAGTAGGTGATTAAAATAGCATTAGTAGCTAATAGATACATCTTGGCAGCCCAATCTCATAAGAAAAACAACATACGGGCAGCAAGCGGATAATTATAAACCCGAGCGTATTCTATCAACCTTTCCGCCCCTAATCATATTTTCTAATACACATTCTCATATACATATCATGTGCAGCCTGCTTTAGTGCCATAATAGTCTTATAACATCCCACAGGGCACAACATATAACAATTCTACACAACATACAAATAGGCGGAATAACGTTACATCATTTCTCTATATTTTGAAGTCGGCAATTCCAAACCTGTTCCAACTTTAACCAAATAGTACCCACAATATATACACATAAAACTAGTCCTAAAACATTTTGAAAACAGTCCTCAAAATAGGTGGAGGACGTGAGATCATAGTCCTCAATCATTCAGCCCACAAGTTCCTATTACAAGCACAATTACGATATCACACAAGAAATCACTTTCGTAGACTGTAGAAATACTGTAGCAACCTTTCTACATCATTATAGAACTAATATTCATTAAGAACTGTAGCCTACCTTTGTAATCAATCCAACCAAAAAGAGAAAAGCTTCCAAATAAACAAGAAAAATGTACAACTTTTGGAGCATATACTGTCCAACAATTTAAGCATAGGTATAATGAGCTTAGCCTTTTGTTTTACGTAAGAAAACCATACTAAACACATACATATTCTTACTTAACTTTACCTTTAAGGTGTAGGGCCTCTCCAAGAACCTGAAAGTCTCTTGTGGCTGCTTGTAAGGTCAAGAAAGAATTGAGAGAGAACTTGCAAAACAATCTGATTTTTTTTCAAGTTAAAATGGCTTATGGGAGTTGTTTTAAACCCTTTTATTGGATGACTTTGGCCGACCCACTAAGGAATTTTTAGCCTTACTTTACTAAACTGGTGATGCATCTTCTTGCCCCTTTCACTTGGGCCTTATTGGGTTTAAATTGGTTGGGCCTTGGCTGGCCACTTTTCCCTTTTCTCCTTACTTAGTTTTGGCCCAATTCACCAAGTGAGTTTTGTCGTACTTGGGTCCTTTCTCTATTATTCTTAGGCTGAAAATATAGTCCATTTATGATACTAAAACATGGGCTAAAATTCAACCCTTAACACAGACTTTATTCATAATTAAACTTGGATAAATTCGATGTCGAGCCTCGTCTCCATTTAGCTAGCAAATTTAAGCTAAGCAAGTAGGTGACTCACCCGCTAGCTTCCTAAGTCCTACAAGAAGCTCACTTCTGTCACTTTATTTAAGGTTGTGAGCTCCTCAATTTGACTTAAAACTTATTTACACTCTACCCTCTTTAGCGTTAGACATACATATCGCCCTCTAATTTGAGATTCAAGCACTTTTAAAAATTGGTGGTAATTTGAAAAGTCATATCATGTTTCTTTTGCATAGTATTAGTTTTGTAAGATGTGGGGTGTTACAGTCAGCCATCTAGAAGTTTAGTACAGGGGAAAGCCTATGGTGTAAGTGATTTTGCATGAATTTCATTTGTGAGAGTGAGAATGCTTGCGTAGACCCTAAATTTTAATTGCTTTTTTGAGTGAGTAAGAGGGACTTCTTCTTTATGGGGGCATTTGCACTGGATGATTGACATATGACTAACCCAGTGATTATGGACTTTTCTTGTCATAGTTGGATTGCCAAATATACCTTTTTGTTTTGGTTTTCTTAGTAGCTTTACAATCTGGTTCTGAAAGTGAAGGTTAGGAACCCGAATTAGAGTACATGATATATATGCCATTAAAGTAGTTACTATGTGTTTTTTATTGTCTCCTTAGATTGAGTCTTCGCTTGAGGACAAGCAATAGTTCTAAGTTGAAGGTGTTGATATGATGTCAAAATATATTACATTTGATGCCTAAAACAAGAGATTTTGTGAGATCGTAATTTGACTTTTTATGGTTTTTATGTGCTTTTGTGTTGTTATTGTAGAAACGATAGTTTGGCATGAGTTTAGGAGAAAATTACAGATTTTGCTGAAGTGTAGGACATACGAGCCCTCCGACAAGTCGTGGCCCATGCTACGAGTCATAGGGTAATCTCATAGTAAGGAATAGTGAGCAAAAATCAAAAATCTGCTAAGTAGAAGTCAGCCCTATGAGGCTACTCTACTAGTTGTACGTCTCCCTATGACTCGTAAAGGTGGGTTCCTAGCAAGAAATAGAGAGACAAAATTTTGGACCAGGAACTGAAGGCCTAGACGAAGAGAAGAGTATACGAGTCATAGCCCAAGCAACGACTCGTACTAGTGGGTCATAACTGTCAAGTCCAAAACGCAATGTGCATGATACGAGACCTCGATTACGACTCATAGGTCACCCTACGAGTCATACCTGAGCAACGTAACAGCTTGCAGCTGTCTTTTTGTATTATTTTTAGGGTTGGATTTGTAAATACTATAAATACTTTATGATAGGGTTTATTTTGAAGGAGTCCAACCATGAATCTATAGAGATGAACACTTTGAATATTCTCTATAACTTCTTTAGGGTTTAGTAGGTTTCAAAGTTTAATTGCAAAACCCACTTTTGGGGATCGTAAGACACATTGTGTTCATTCTCCAGACATCAAAGCTTGTGGTTTGCAACTTGTGGTGCTCTTATTCTTCATTGGTTTGGGTAAATTCTCAACTATGTCATTTATTTGAATTATTGTTGGTTTTTCGTTAGCCATAAGTAGCTAAGTACCCATAACTTGGGATTGTGGGAACCATGGGTATTTGATTTAAAAAAACAGGTTGTGGGAACCATGGGTATTTGACTTAAAATAATGTAGGCGTTTTGCATTTCTATGATTGGAGTTTTCCATGTATTGTTTATTTCCCTTCATTATGAATGATGTTTAGTGGTGGCCAATACCAAACCCTTTCTATTATCGCGATCCCGACTATGGTAGTGATGAATAGGAAAAGTGAACTAGACGACCCAATTCGATCGATCTTTTCTTGTCTAATCAACCAAACCTGATCAAGGGGAGGTTGACTAGAACAATGGATAATGGTTAGTTGGCACACCATGGTTGTCGACCAAATGCCACGGTGAAATTTGACCTTCACCTTCACAAGAGGGCTAGAAGAACCTAACGTTAACATCCTGCATGTGAATTACCATTTATAGTTATGTTGTCTAGGGTAATAGAGTCAACGAACCATGAGGAACACAATTCTTAAGTTGTCCCTAAAGTTGAGTGTTTTCTCACATAGTCAATATAGTGTTTATTTTTTAGTTTTGTTCTTAAATCAAACACCCCCTCCATTTAGAGATTTTAGTTGTCGAATCTTGAAATGGTTGATAGTGAATTTTTGTAGTCAAGCCCTATATTCCCTGGGGAGTCGACTGTTACCTCTTGTTAGGTTAATTACTTACAGCGACCACTTTCTTATTGGAGCATGAACATCAGTTCACTCGTCCATGGTACTATCCGAATCAAAGATATGGATCATTAATGCTCGAATTGCTACTGACCAGAGATATAATATGAAATTTGCACGCTTGTCATCTATGCAAGGGATTTGTCCAGAATTTGTAATCATTCATTCATTCACCAAGAAAAACATAAGAAATAGCAAAAAAAAAAACACTATAGTATTACAATCAAAATTAAAATTTATTTGCAACCCAAAGAGTTAAAAAATATCTAAATATCCATCAATAGCACCATTTATAAAAAAAACACCATCATTGTCTCATTTAAAAATAATTATCTCTAGCAGACAGGGAATTCCTCCAACTCACCCCCTCCTAACAAAATAAACATTGTCGTCAATGTGCAAAGGATAACAAAGAGTAAGCATAAGAGAAAGTAGTAAGTATGAGAATCCCCCTTTCAAGTTAACCCTATTATGGTGGTGGTGTGGTGGTAGAGCTTAAGAAGATGATACGAGGGCATTTATGACCTCTTCGAACAGTGTGCTCTTACAATCAACGTCAGGCCTAGTAGGATCAGCTGCACTTACACCGGGTGTACCATGGATTGGTCTAGCATAGAAATTGTAAGAACTGCATTCACCATCTCATTCTCCACTTCATCTAGGTTCTCTAAGTCTTCTTGGCTTTAGACTACTCCCAATGTCTCCTCATCAGTCTCTGGAGTAGTCACCTCCTAATTCTCTTCACCACCAACATCAAAAACCTCTTCATTTGGCCTCTCTTTTGAGACCATCGCCACATCCATCCTGAATGGTGGATGCTCCATCCCATCAAAGAATGTTCTTAAGTCTATGGACTAGAGGGATGTCACTTTCATCTTCAACTCACCAATATCATCTTTCAAAGCTGATATTACTGTACTATAACTACTTGATTTCTCGATAGCAGAACTTTATCCTTTAGGCTGGCTAGCTCCTTACAGTGGTCATTAATCATGTATTCCATCCTATGAATCCTCAACTTTTGAGCTTCATTTAGCTCACTTTGCTTTTCTTCCACCTCAGCATATGTCCTTAAGGCCTTAGCTGTGGCTACCTCAACCAATTTTGGTGCAGATGACTCAACCCTCATGGACAGAGAATTAGCAACTTTTACAAGGTGGCGAATTGCAAAAATAGTAGCCCTAGTTAGTGGGGGTTAGTCATATATAGCCTCTATATGTGTATGAGGAACGGGGGCAGTGGAGAAATGTACAATCGTGTAAGAAGAAGGTATACCTACATCAGTGCCTAGCTTTGCAGCACCAGACTTGATAGCCTTAACATCGACAACTAGCATTTTGTTATCCTGTTTCTTCCTAGCACTATCCTCTTTATCTCTTAAGTACTCAGCCTTAATTCTCTTAATGTCAGTGGATGTCAGCTAACAGAGATATCTCTAGATCATTCTTTTCATTCCTTAGGACTTCAACGCTTCTACACAGAGGAGTGATGAGACTTGGAAAGGGTAACGAGGTCTTCAACTGCTTTGCCCTTTTGTGGATTTCAGGAGAAAAAATAGCATCAATGTTTTCCTAAACCTCTGCATATCGATCAATCTCCCCATCAGTGGACAATTGTTTTTCCTCGATAATTATCCATTTTCCCACTGTTCTGAGCATGTTCAAGTGTATAGGATCTATCACTTCTTGTATCCTTTAGGATTTCTTGAATGGAGGATCATGGGTGGCCTTAGACTTCCCTTTACTCATGTCGTTTTGGGCTAGGCTTCAAAGCAGGCTGTTTGGAAGGTTTGGGCCTTTCCTCCTCTTCATTTGAGCTAGTCAAAGTGATGTTGAGTCGTGCATCCTCATTATTGGTAGATTCATACTACTCAGCCACTTTTCTCATCCCATTTCCTCACACTTTTTTTGAGGTCAAAGGGCTTTATGTTTTCCTCTATCGGGGGCTATGACAACCCCCCTAGGTTTTCTTGATCCACCCCATATTACTTGTTCATTTGGTGTACCCATTCCCGCACAATAATGATCTCCAAATACTTGTGAGAAAGCATTGACAAATAATCCAACATAAGACTTGATAATATGAAAGATATTTAGAATAGACTAGTCAATGTGGACGCAAATCATACTCGGAGAATTGCCAAGCTTATGCTGCGATCAAACATACCGTCACATTATTGAACAAATTTCAAATTTTTGTTCACCACTACTTTTGGCAATACTCATGCTCAATATGCAATGTGCTAATTTGATTCATTGACTAAGAGAGTTCATCTCCAATAATGATAGCAGTCATTGAAGAAAAACAACCAAGAAATGCGATATATGCGTTAGTTAGGCACATCGCTAAGTGCACTTAGGCAATCAAAATGACCATCGCCTGTTGTGACTGGCAAGAGCCCTTATCCAATCACCCAAACATTGGAAATTTTCATAGATCACATTGATGAATTGCACATACTAACCCACCACAACACATGAATAGAAGCTTAAATATTGGCTGTCACTACCACATGATTTCAACTTATCCTTAAGAATGACATCAACCAATCTATCATAGGGCTAGTTCAATTGCTTAAATGTTATTAGGAGTAACTCAGATTTCACCCATAGACCATAGAAAGAGTCAGTCCAATAGGGAAGCACATTATGAGAAAACAATCATCAAATCATGGCCTATATTCAATTAAGTATATTCGAGCATCCATTCAAGCACAAGACTCTGGTCAAACCCACAAACTAATAATCAATGAGTAAGAAAAACCACCTTTCATTCATGACTCTAAACCCAACACATTCATATCCCCAATTTCTACTTTTATAAAGAGATATTAAAACCCAAAATAAATCATACAAACATGCAACAAAAGGTCAAAGGCAACTCTAAACTCCTACCAACATGAATCTCTCAAGAATTTCAAAGTATAAAGCACGATTTTCACATCAGAAACCCTGATCAACCTCACAAACAATGACATCTTCAAAGAACTAAAATAAGGAGTCAAAATCATACTTGTTCAATAGTGAAACACAATGAAAACCTTTGGTAATGCCCTTGATGATTAGTTCTAACTTCTTGGAAAAAGTTTCCAAAGAAATCAGGGGAAATGGCTATTGGTGTGCAAGGGAAGAGAAAAGTAGGGAAGGTAAAAAGTGTAAAGGACAAGACATTTGAAAAGGATTATGTAGGTCGATGAGCATGCATGTTTGGGGATGTCGAACCACATTGCCTAGAATATTTGGGGTTGTGCCAAACATGCTAGGGATTGCCCTTTTTCATAGTGAGATTACCTTACCTTTTACCCTGAAGTGCAGCGAAACTCACCAGTACCAACTGGGATAGGTGATTTGTCTATTGGACCTTTAGTTTGCCAAAATTTACTATACTTCCAGAGTTACCTCTCAACAAGAAATATGGTGAAATTGATCATCACCTATATGGCTAGGCGATATACAGAGTAGTTCTCCTTGGTCACCCTTTTCAAGTTGCCACTCCATTTTTTTGTCAATCCCGTACAATTCAACATCCATTATTCAAATAAATATGTTGTAAAATACTCACCTTTCGTTGCCTCCCAAGCAACACCTTAGTTAACATCATCGCACAACATCTTTCCTCTTCACTTCAAGGTATCACTGACTGGCCAATAATTGACAATATCTCCGGATCATCTCCTAGTTTTGAAGATTTATAAATGTTGAAAACAACCTCCTCGTCTTTCACTCTAAATTTTAAGTCCCCGCTTTTCCTCATCAACCACAACTTGCTCGGTGGCTAAGAATGGACTTCCCAAAATGATAGGCATATCTATATCCACCCCACAATCCAAAATCACATAATCCGCAAAAAGGATAAATTTATCTACTTTCACTAACACATTGTGTAGAATTTCCACTGGATATTTGATAGACCTATCAGCCATAAGCATATGCATTGTAGTCGCTGAAGGGATTTCTAAAAATAGCTCCTTAAAAATACCTAGGCCCATGAGATTTTAGATTGCCCCTAAATCCCAAAGAGTTTTACTGAACTTTGAGGCTCTGTTGTGCATGGAATGGTGAATGCCCCTAGGTCTTTCGTCTTCATCACTAGCTTTTCTGTAAGGATTGCACATAACTTATGAGACACTTCAATCATCTCACATTCAAAAGTCCTCTTCTTTGTCATCAATTCATTCATGAACTTGGCATATCTTGGCATTTCAAATAATGCTTCCACAAGGGTACATTTATTGTCAAAGAGTTAAACATAGAAAGAAACTTTTTAAATTTAGCATCATCCACTTTATTCTTCTATCTTTGTGGAATGAAGGATTCACTTTGACATAAGGTGCCTTCAGCCTCCTAGCTGAACTTGAGTTTTCGGGGGAATCATTCTTGGCTTTTTCTATATGGTCTCTACTTTTCTCCTGCTTATCATTCTTGGGGTTGCATAGAGCATCGTCACCTTCAACATGAGCCTCCCGCTCATCATCCTCAACAACAATCATATTTCTTCTTCTTCTACCGCTTTCGGACCTTGATCAATAACCAGTCATGGCTTACTATCTTCGAGTAGTAACGGCCATGTATTACTCATCATCCTTCCACTTTGAGTAGTAATAGTTATGCACTATTGATCATTCCCTTTTAGATTGGCCACCTTGTCACATGGTAGACCTCTCCTAGGACACTGCTTCAAATGAGCTAAAATATTTCCTAATTG
The DNA here is from genome assembly GCA_011800125.2 of Solanum clarkiae. Classification (NCBI taxonomy): domain Eukaryota; kingdom Viridiplantae; phylum Streptophyta; class Magnoliopsida; order Solanales; family Solanaceae; genus Solanum; species Solanum clarkiae. The sequence continues at coordinate 17,689 of JAABOM020059408.1, forward strand.
ACTCTCCAAATGTTTAGTGAACACCGAATGAGACATCACAGTTTGACTCAACTCAGAAAAATCAGATTTTATTTCTTTTAATACCTTATGCAAAGCCTCCACCTTACTCAACATTAATGAAAGCATATCCTCAGTTCAAGGATTCTCTTGATTAGTCACTGCTCCAGCTGACCTCACTCTATCATGTGGTTGAATGTACATATCTCCCTCACAATTCGTCCATCCCTAACCTGAGGTTGATCAGTCCATGCTCGATCTTGCCAACCAAAGTTGTTGTTCCACCTTTGATTCCTGGGTGACCTTTAAAATATCGGCTAAGAACCCACCATTCGGTTACCTATGTAATGAAATTCTTCATTATAACCACCTTCAAATGGTGTACCTTCTAACATCACCTCCCCGATAGCTCCCACAACATTTACAGTCATGCGATTTCCTCCCATGACATGCTTTGTTAAAAGATCAAGCGGAGTTAACATCTTAGCCATGTTCTAATCCCTTTCTTAGTCCTTAGAAATATGTTTCTTATAGCACCTCTGTGGTTAGGGGGGCTACATCATTTCTCGTATACCAAGCTTAATAAATTTTGTCATGCCATCCAAAATGTTGCAAGCTTCCGTAAAACGTTTGTGTCGTTAGACCTCGTCTCACTATGTGATCAGTCGCTCCTTTGTTTACATCATCAAGACTCACATAAAAGTACTGTAAAAGCTTATGGTTCAAAACTCCATGGTTAGGACACTAAATGAAGAGTTTCTAAAACCGGAGTCATGTTTCATGCAATGGCTCACCCTCTAGCTGGTTAAAGTTCTCAATACTTTTTCTCAGTTTAATCATCTTTCGAGGAGGAAAATATGTCTCAAGGAATGTAGTTTGTAGCTCCTCCCATGAAGTAATAGAATCATAAAGCAACTCTGCCAGCCACCTTAATGCCTCTCTAGTGATAGAGAAAGGAAATAGCCTTAGGATTACTCCCTTGAAGTTAAACGGGAGACACAGATCAACAAAGTTCATCAAGTCTTCATAAGGATCTTCATAGTCGAGTCCTCCAAACAATCCCTTTAGTTGGAGGAGTTGCAGTATGGTGCTCGTCATATAGAAATTAACTCCTCCAGTTAATAGGGTAGTCGAACAGCACTGGTGCTTCCAACCTGATCCCAATTGACATCTTGTATCCCATTTATGTCCCTGGCATTCTCATGATGAATGCTTCCATCATCCTCCATCTATACACCTACTTCAACAAAAAAAACAACAAGAAAACAGCAAAAAGAATTCTAACTACAAGAATAAAGCTCAATAAACACTTCCAATATGAACACGCCAATTCCTCGACAACGCCGCTATTTTTGTTGTCGCTCAACCTAACTACTCCAAGGAAAAAGGGGTTCTCATCATCAACTTAATTAACCAACTTTAGAGGTCCGGGTCGATCTATAGGGAATCATTGTTCATGATGGAAGTGACTCATTGGACTAAGTAATTTTAAGATTTAGGGGGTTACAATAATTAGAATAAAGTTTAGCTAACAAGTGCTAATTTTTGAATTAACTATCAAGGGATGATGTTGAGGATGTGAAAATATGGGCAATAGTCTAACAAATGTGTTTAGATGATTGACTACACGAGTTGATGTTGAGTAAATAGGCTAGGTTGCTTGTAACCCAAATCACTTAAAATATACGGATTTTCACATGAATCATCTATGACTTGACCTAAAACATGGTTGCTACTTAGTTAAGAGATCTCTTTGAGCGTTCGGTGGATCATCGAGGATGTCGGTGACACCATTTTTCACTACATTTCAGCAGTTTTACCCAAATTCCAAGATTCCACAAAGGCATGCCCTTTTGTGCACTTTTAACTCCATTTTCTATCATAGATGTAAGTTTGTTGGCAATGTGAATTATTAGCACACTAAGTGCAATATTTCTTTGCAATTTAACCCCTAAATGAGTCTAAAATATGGAGTCATTATTGCCATATGTGATAGTGTTTTTAATTTTAGCCGGTTTATATTAGGACAACCTTTTCTTAAAAAAGGAAGGCCAAGTCCTTAGTAGAGGAATCTTTAAAAATCTTAGAAAAGTCCTACAATTAGTTTACATTAAAGGAGTCCTTATTCTAGAATCTGAGATAAAGCAGTCTTATAAATTCCCTCAAAGTTACTACACCCCCGTATATACACTCAGCTTATCAATAATAATAATATTGTTGTCTAAACCACTTTCTTGTTCGTATCTCGTGGGGGTGGATAGGTAGTTCGGTCCTATATTTTTAGAGCAACGTGGGATTAAGTTCCCACTCTGGTGAGCTCAACTCGCTGGGATATCCATGGGTCGCTAGGTCATACATTATCAACTAGGCATCACTACAATACTAAATGCTTTCCCTTAGGTTGCTTATTGTGACTACAACAGCACGTGGAGATAGAATCGAGTAGGTAACCTGGTGATGGCAGCATAAGACTTGTTCCCCAGCAATGTTTTAAGGGCACTATTATCAAGGGAGAGCCACTCAAAGAATGTACTAAAAGCCCCAAAAAATTTGAATAATATGTCATACGATTTACTGCTTTCTTCGTAAGGACACTATTATGGTCGAAAACGAGCGTACCGGCTCAAGCACTACAATGATGACATTTGAGCGTCTCATTCATAGAGGTAGCATGCAATTCCAATTCCTAATACGTTAGATATTTGCCCTTACGCTTCTTATTATGAATAGGATAACCTCTAAAAATAAGAATCGAGAAGGTAAACAGGTACTGGAAGCATGAGACTTGTTCCCAGGCGAAGTTGTAGGTTGCTGTAGGCTTGGGAGAGCCACTCAAATACTATACAAATAACCCATGAAAAGTTGAATAACATTCCATATAGTTTACTACTTCATTGGTTAGGTCACTATTTATGTCGAAACGGAGCAGATTTGGAATGTCATGCTGCCTGTATGGACGAGATGCTCTGAATATTATTACATTGTGTTTGATTGATCTAGCATGGTATATGGTACCTCTCTAACTTTAACATATCGATCGTCTAGGTTCCATGTTTCGCCAGTCCTACCTTTAACATATCGATTGTGGATCGTAGCAGTCAAGTCCAAAATGCAAGTGTTGACTACAAAAGCTCGATTACTACTCGTAGGTCACCCTACGAGTAATATATGTGAACTGTATCTACTATCAGCTTTATTTTCTATTTTATTTTTAGAGTTTTTTTGTAAATATAGATAGTTAATGATAGAGTTTCTGAAGAGACTTGACATTTTACAGATTCTACAACACTTTGAATATTATTAGAGCACTTTTCTAGGGTTTAGTGTAGATTTTAGTATTTTAATTTTTAAGACCCATTTTGGGGGATATGAAATCACATGTACTCAACTTCCATTAATCCAAGATTGTGGTTTCAACATCTAGGTGGTTTGGTTCTTCATTGTTTGTGAGTTTGCCCTAGCGATGAGTAGTTAAGCACCCACAACTTGGGGTTGTAGGAACCATGAGGTGTTGACTTGAAATAACCCAGATTGTGTGCATTTCTTTGGTTTGGTATTTTCATGTATTGTCTATTTCCTTTCATTTTAAATGTTTTTTGGTAGTGGCCAACACCAAACCTTGCCTACAATCATGATCCCAAAGAAGGTAGTGACGAATAGGAAAAGGGAAGTAGATGACGGGATTCGATTGATGTGTTCTCATCCAATCAACAAACCTAACCAAAAAGAGGTTGACTGGGATAATGAGTAACGGTTAGTTGCCACACCATGGTTGTCGACTAAGCGCCATGGTGAAATTCGACCTTCACCTTCACTAGAAGGATGGCAAAACCTAAGTTATCATCTTGCATGTGATGTCTCAATTTGGGTATGTTATCCGGGGTGTTTCTGTTAACGAATCATAGGGAATTTTGTCCCTAAAATTGATTATCTTCTTGCATTAATTGTATAGTGTTTTTATTTGTTCTCCACTTTGAAATTGCAAACCACACCCTCCCTCCATTTTAGATAATATAGCCAATTGATGCTTGAAATGATTGTTAGTGAATCAACATAGTTAACCATGTATTCCCTGTGGATTCTACCCTAACATAAGGTTAGGTTTATACTTGATAGTGACTACTTTACTGTTAGAGCATGAACATTAAAAATTATGGCGCAGTTGCCGGGGAATAAGGCTAGCTTGTGGGAATTTGTGGATTAGAGTGAAGTCTGCGTAACCTTTAGCCCGTAACTTTCCCATTTTTGATCCCAAGTTTTTATTGTCGTGTTTCTTTTTCCTTGTGGATAAGTTTACTTTATATCGAACCGACATATTTAGGTGTTATAGATACTTTGTAAATATATAGTGACTATTGTTTTTGGCATGTGCATAATCTTGAATGGTTTTATGAATGTGAATCTTGATGGAGGAAAAAAAACATAAGTTGAGGGTGGCTACCAAAAGTGGCCCTGGCTTAAGGAATGGATATTGTGTACTTCACCTCAAGCTAAAATCCTAAGTTGAGGGTGGCTTATGTTGTGGTAAAGTAATGAAAATGAGGTGATTAGTGGGGAAAGAAGGAAAGAAAAAAGAAAAAATCATGTGCCGAGTAAGAGTAAAAGAAAGAAAAGTCGCATTAATTGAAAAGAACAGTAAAATGAGTTCGAAAATAAGGTACAACTGAAAAAGGAAAAGAAATTACTAGAAAAAGCTTGAAAATGAATAATAAGGGAGGAAATAATGTAAGTAGCTGAGTTGTTGAGGTCAAAATGTTGAAAAATGTGGTTCAACGATGGCTTTTAGTCACTATTTGCCTAAAATGCCATTCCAAAGCCCCATGAGCCTGTGTTACAAGCCTATAAAGTCCTAAAATGATCCTAATCCAACTAGGTAACATTCAAGAGTATGAGTATATGGGCAAGCCTATGGTGTTGGTCATCATGGATGAATTTCACTTGTGAGAGTAAGGATGCTTGCATAGTCCCTAAACTTTGAATACATTTTGAGTGAGATGGAGGTACTTCTTTTCTGTGAGTGCATTTTTATGACATGATTGGCATATGACTTGTTCAGTTATTGTGAATTGTTGATACTCCTTCGCTTCTCATAGTTGGATTGTCAGATGTATCATTACGTCTTGGTTTTATTGATGACTATTCAATCAGGTTTTTAAAATGAGAATTGCGTACACGAGTTGGAATTGAGTGATAATATGCCATTAGGATAGTTACTATGTATTTCTTATTGTCTATTTTGAACGAGTCGTCGCTTGAGGACAAGCAACAGTTCTAAGTTGAGGGTGTTGATGTGCTGTTAAATTACAACACATTTGATGCCCAAAACATAGGAATTTGCATGTTCTTAATGTGTCTTTTTATGGTTTCTTTAATATGTTTTTGTGTTTTTCTTTGCAGAAAATATAGGTTGGCATGATTTTGGGAGAAAATTGCAGATTTTTATTAAGTACAGGGCATACGAGCCACCCTAAGAGTCGTAGCCAAAGCTTTGGATCGTAATGTGTCCTCGTAGCAAGAAATAGTGTTCAAAAATTAGGAATTTGCAAAGTGAAGGTCAGCTATATGAGGCTAAACTATGAGCCGTATGTCTCACGACGACTCATAGGAGGGGGCCTTGTAGCCAAAAATAGTGTTATCAAAATTTGGATAAAGAACTGCAACTAAGCACTATGAGAAGACACTATGAGTCGTAGAGCAGACCATGACTCGTGGCAATGGATTGTAGCAGCCTAGTCCAAAATATCAAGTGCTGACTGTGAAATCCCGATTATAACTCGTACGTCACCCTACGAGTGGTAACTGCGAACCATATCTGCTGCCAAACGTGTTTTCTGTAAGAACAACCTAAAAACTGATAAAAAATGATAAAAGTCGCACTAAGAACTTGCCAAATCCAATGTTTTAGGCATCAAATGTGATGTAATTTAACAGCACATCAACACCCTCAAGTTAGAACTATTGCTTGTCCTCATGCGACGACTCGATCTAAATAGACAATAAGAAGCATAGCAACTATCTTAAAGGCAGATACATCACTTAATTCCAACTCAGGTACTAAATTCTCCTTTTCAAAACCTTATTGAATAGCCACCAAGCAAACTTATACATAATGATGCATCTGACAATACAACTATGACAAGCGAAGGAGTATCAACAATTCACAATCACTGAACAAGTGATATGCCAATCATGTCATGTAAATGCCCTCGCAGAAAAGAAGTCCCTCCATTTCACTCGAAAAGCAATAAAATTTTAGGGATTATGCAAGCATCCTCACTCTCACAAGTAAAATTCATGCATGATAACCAACACCGTAGGCTTGCCCATATACTTATACTCCAGACTGTTACCTAGTTAGATTAAGATCACTTTAGGACTTTATAGGCTATTAACGCAGGCTCATGGGGCTCTAGAATGGCCTTTTAGGCAAGTAATGACCAAAAGCTATCCTTGAACCAAGTTTTTCAACACTTTTACCTCAACAACTCAACCATTTTCATTATGTCCTCCCTTATTCTTCATTTTTCAAGCTTTTCTGGGTGCTCCCTTATTCTTCATTTTCAAGCTTTTCTGGGTGCTTTCTTTTTCTTTTATAAGCTATGCCTCATTATCAAATTCATTTTTCTATTTTTTTCAATTCAAGGCAACTTTTCTTTCTTTTTCTCTCACCTGGCACATAATTTTCTATTCTTTGTTATTTCTCCACTAATCACTTCATTTTCATTACTTTACCAAAACATAGGCCACCCTCAACTTAGGCTTTTAGCCTGAGGCGAAGCACACAATATCCATTCCTTAAACCATGTCCACTTTTGGTAGCCACCCTCAACTTATGCTTTTTTCCTCCGTCAAGGTTCACATGCTCAAGGATAGAGCAGAGCCAATATCAAAGTATTTCACAAAACAAGGCTAGGCTAGCTAGGTGTCAAGAAAGAACTGGTAGATGTAAAGTTCAAACATTTGGAACCAGGGTTAAACCAAAACATTTGGTAGGTCATTTAGGCAAAAGTAAGAAAACTTAAATAACAATGGCCTAAGATCCGTTCCTAATCAACCATAGCTCCAATCCAATCTTAGAGTAACAAGGCAACTTCTAAATCAGCACACAATGGTTGAATATGACAAAATAAGCTCACACACACATGGCATTGCATACACAATCAACATAGACTAAAAGGGCATGCTTCAAGCATCAACTTGCCTTCTCTTCATCAGAACAAACATTGTTAAATCAATCATGTGCAAGATTACAATGGTAACCAACAATTCCTAAAATTTTGAGGGTACCAAATTTTCATAATATTCATAAAACCATTCAAGATTATGCACATGCCAAAAGTAATAATCACTATATATCTACAAATTATCTATAACAACTAAACATGGTAGATCAACAGAAAGTAAACTCATCCATAAGGAAAAAGATCAAAAACAGTAAAGTTATGGGATAAAGATTATTCCGACTTCACCCTAGTCCATAACTTCCCACACTCCATCAAAAAGATGATACCTTTTCCTCAAAGTATGTGTGTGTGTATATATACATATATATATATATAATGAAAACCAAAATTAAATCAAATCATCCAAAATAAAACTAGACATCCAAAGTAAAACATCCAAAAGTATCCAAAACATAGTAAAAATAGTGTCTGAATAGGAACAAAGTATCAAGAGATATGAAGCGTGGGGGTCAAAAATAGCAAACATATTGTACTCAGACAGCGACATCCATCTGGTCCTAGGGCTCGCTATCCTCCGGGGTCGTCTAAGCTGCAGCTATACCCGAGCTACCGACTCCTTGTAATTTCTGCTGCTTCAGAGCCTTCCTTATCTCCTCCATGTCTAAGGAATCTCACACCACCTCATCTGTAATCCACTCCTCTATATCTACCACCTAACCAGCAATAATGGGTCTTTTCTGGCTCACAACTGCATCATCACTCTCCAGGGGCCTGTTCCCGTAGGCATGCGGGTGATCATCAAATAAGTTAATCACATCATCAACCTCTAGTGCCTCCTCTGGGACTACTATTGGTGCCATTAACGTCTTCATCAGGTTGGCCTTAAACTTGGCCAACTCTTCCTTCACAACAGCCATGTCTGTAGGTCGTGCACCCTAAATCCTCCTCTGGACCTAGTCCTCGAAGGCGTTGATCCGAATATCCACTACTGCAACTCTCTGATCTACAGTATCAATAGTGAATGCTATGGCCCTCTTCTACAAGTTGTGGATCGTCTGACTAACCCATGGCTTGTTCTAGCTCATCAATCTAATCAACTAGAGCTACTTCTTTGCTAACTCGCTCACCAAAGCCTGAAAAGAAAAAGCAGACACAAGGGAATAGCCTACAAAAGAAACCTGAGTAATAGAAGGTGATGGTGCAGGTGCATAAGGATGGCATTGGTATCAACAGTTGGAGGTTTCCATGGTGCAGCTGGGGTGGAGATGGTGGTATCTGGTGTTGACTCTTGAGTATGTGGCTCTGGAGGAAATGAGTTTGGGATAGGAGGAGAAGCTTCTCTCAGTAGGGCCATTGGATTTTTATCAGCGTTATTCAGGTTGGGATCCATAGTGCACATGGCCTATACATTTAGGTCATGGTGGAGAGAGATATGCACTCCATCCTCATTGCATAGTTTGTGCATCGGGATAGGGAACGACAATGAGGTGTTTGTCTAGATAGAAAACTCGTAGATTTGCTCCGCCATAACCTGACCCAAGACAATCTCATAGCGAGCTAAGATACTGGCTAGTAGAACAGCCCGCTCCAGATTCATCACATTATCCATAAATGTAGACTTGATGCACTATTGGATAATGGACCACCAGAATTTGGCTGGGAAGGATAGTTGAGACTTCACTATTGATGCAGAATGCAAGCTCATCACCACCTTCACAAATCGTGCTCGATATCTACCTGAGCAGCTTGGTTTTCAGGTCCACGTTCTTCTCACTTACTGTCCATCTCATCTTCTTGATCTTGTCATCATACTATGCGGTGAAGCGTGGTAACCTGTAATTAGGCCCAAACTGAACCTTGCAAATTGTCACTTCTAAAATGTTGACTCTTTGACCCCGAACTAAGACTTCTCACAACTAGGGATACTCAATGCATTTCCTCCCCAAGGGAAGATCTCTAAAAATAGTAGTAGCATAGGCAACATAGAACTCTCGAACTAGATATGGGACATACTTGCTTAATCTCTCTGATAGACACCTAAGTCCATGCAGTCAATCTCCGCTTCTAGGTTAGGCACCCTACTCAACTCGGAATCATTTAACCCCAATTCCACATGGAACTGCCTGATAGTCTTTCCCTATCCTTTTGGCTCCAACCCCCTATTGTGGATTACTTCCAGCTCTGTAACTCCCCACCTGGTATTTCTATGATCGGTGGAAGTGATAGATAGATCAGCCTCATCATGCTGAGTTTGTGATGCCTCAATAGATTTGGCCTCCAAGTGTGAAGGGCTACTACTTGACTCATCTCCATTACCCTCCTTGTCATACTAGGAGGAGCTAGTAACTACCATCGGGATCTATGTAGCTCGGCTCTTGTCTGAAGCATATTTTCCTCGGGGTCAATCCGGACTCTACGGACCTCTTCAGATCCCTTTGACTGTTTGGTATCTTAGGCCTCATCTATCAGCTCCCTATCAAAGGCCCGGATAACATTTCTATCTATTAGAGGCATCGTACCTGAAAATTATACCCTATACCATAAATGAGTACCATAGTTTGCAATAGCATCAAAACAAAAATAGAAAAAAAAAACAACAACAAGAAACAAGAACAGAAATAAAAGACAGAATAAAATTGACACTGCACAAACTACAAATTTGCAGGTACGAGGCATAGGTACGACTCGTAAGGTGACCTAGGGGTCATAGTATGCGCTTGTAGAAGATTATAGAATACTCTTAAAGCACAAGACAAATCTATGAGTTCCTGACTATGGTTCGTACTAGACACTACAAATTGTAGGTAGGGCTCGTATGGTAAATGGTAAGGAACCGTAGGTTACTGTTGTTCCCTACAAAGGGTTACTACGACTCATAGGATATCCTATGAGTCGTAAGAAGGCCTCGTAGCAGGAAACAATAGGCACCTGTAGTGCCTGCATCTTTACCACGTAAACCACCATCAATTAAAACATCTTTCAAACATCATTTGAGGCAATTCTCAATCCATTCAACAGGTGTGGACCCTAGTCATGAACATTCAAACCACAATTTACCCTACAAATGGTATCAATAATTGCCAAAAAAGCAACAACTTCCCCAAAACATTCAAGAACTACCCAAGCTTAATTTATCCCCAAACTCACAAAAATCACACAAAAACATGATTTTGGGAGTTCCAAGGAATCCAAAATAAATCCATACAAAGGGTATCTCAAACGATCAGTCTCAACCTAAAAGCATACTAACAACGAAATTTCAACCCCAACATTAACTCAAAAATTGATCAACCAACATAGTATACCCATTTCATAACATGATCAACATCAAATATAGCAAGATTTCCATCATCAGAATAATTCAACAAGTGTACTTTCATAATGTTAGAAAAACAATAGGGAATTTTAATTGACAAACCCTAGTTCTCAAATTTAGACGATCATTTTCTCATGGGTGTTCTCAATACTACCACGAAACACGCAATCATTCAACAATTCAAGAAGATCATAACATGTGTGTGTATAATTTAACCAGGAAACATAGCAATTAAGGAAATGATAGACGAATAGATGCACTGAGGGAGAAAAGGGGATGCCAAACTATAGTCGATGGGCATGTCAAAATTCTTGTCGAAAAATGACATAGGTTGATGAAAAAATTGATCAAAATGGTAGAAAAAGGTTTTGGGAATGATTAGGGGGAACTAACAATTTAAAAAAGGGAAAATTAGGGGTCAAATTCATTTTGACCCTTAATATAGCCTTACCGGGTTGACTTTTAAAATCCTTCATATCTGCGCTACGAAACCCTGACTACAAGTAGTAGGGCATCCTACGACTTGTTGGAATTGGTCTCATAGCATAACCAATACTTAGAAAAATTCTGATCATACTTGGGCACTACGAACCCCACTACAACTCGTAGAGAGCCTTATAAATCATAAGGTTGGCTCATAGTGTATGTGCCAATTTTAAGTCATTCCTATTTTCCCCTACGAGGAACGACTACGAGTCATAGTGTTCACTACGACTCATAGGCCTGGACTTAGAGGCTGCTTTAAATGTTATTTCCTTTACACTTTCCGCACTTGATTCATACCTGCAAATCAAAACTCAAATTACAACAATCTTCAAAAAAGTACCACTGATTCAATGTCTTAAAAATCAAAATAAACAATAGCTCACTACATAGTAATTCAAACAACCAAAATAAACTTAGAAATAAGCAAAAACATGAAAGATACTTGGGTGGCCTCCCAAAAAGTGCCTTGTTTAACGTTTTGGCTCGACTTAGACATCATCCATCATCAAAAATCTTCAATGGCCCACACTTCACGCTTGACCTCATCTGGGTGCTTCATTGTTTGGCTGATGTCAAAAACAACCTCTGCATCACTGACCCCGAATCGAAGTTACCAGAATCCATATCCACCAAAGATCTCACGAGGCCAGTAATGGTCTTCCCAATATAATGGGCACCTCAAAATTAACCTCACAATCGAGGATCATGAAATTAGCAGGAAAGATGAATTTATCAACTTTTACAAGCACATCAAAAAGTATCCCTTCAGATTTTTGATAGTTCTATTTGCCATGAGCAACCGCATTTATCTGGGAGTGAGAGTACCAAGACCGAGCTTTTGAAAACAGCAAGTGGCATCAAATTTATGCTTTCTCCTAAATCACAAAATGCTCTTTCAAACTCCATATCGCTGATGGTACAAGGAATGGTGAATGCACCAGGGTCTTTTCTCTATTGGACTAGGCATTTAGTCATGATGGCACTACATTATTAAAGCTCTTGCGAAAGCTCTTGGCTCAAAGTGTGCTTTTTTATCACCAAATCCTTCTCGTACTTGGAATACCCAAGCATCTGCTCTAAAGCTTCTAAAAGGGGGATATTGATGGACAATTGTTGTAACATCGAAAGAAAGTGTTTAAATTTACCATTCTCCCCTGTTTTCTTGAGTCTTTGAGGAAAAGGTGGAGGAGGTTTTGGGATCATCTTTGATCTTTTCTATCTATTCACTTCTTCACTTCGCATCCCATTTCTCTCCAAACCTTTTTCACTAATATCAACCTTTTCATCAACACCCTTCTCACAAGCTTCATCATCAACCACCGGCATTATGGTATCTATGGTTCTTTTCCCACTTCTCCAAGCCATGCAATGTCTATCATTCTTTGGATTTTGAACCATGTTCTTGGTAAAGTTCCCTTTTAGTGTTAGTTTAATTATGAAGAAACTTAGTCAAATTGTTTCTCTAATTGTTTATTTGCCACCGATTGAGACTCTATCTTTTGGTTAATGATTGAAATATAGATTTTATCACTTTCAAGGTCGTACCTTGATGGTTGGCCCTCTTCAACAACTTGTCGAACATTTTTTCAATCCTAGAAGTGCTAGACCCAGCATCACGATTGTGAGGAGGCACATAAGGACCATTTCAATAACCATCTCTTCGCCCCCATTCGGCCTCTGGTACTCTTTCTCTTTCATAATAACCACAATGGTTATCTTTATACGCTCCCTCGCAATTGTAGTTTCGACATTGATTTTTGAAACCTTGCCTCCAATAGTTTGAGTTAGACCCTTGGGAATTGTATCAAAAACCCGCTGCTTGATTACTCACAAAGCAAGCATCTTCCTCTAAGAAGGGTTCTTTATACATGGGTGCCTTTTGAGGTTGGTGAATCACTGCATGAACATTTGTTTGGTTTGTTTCAACACCAAGTCCATACTTATGCAAAGTTGAGCAAGTTGTTGCATAATCTCCTCATTCAACTTCACAAGTTGTTTCAATCACTGCATGGCTTGCTCATTGTTGATGTTCACCAAATAGGATGTTTTAGTAGAACCTCTCTCTCTCTCTCTCTCTCTCTCTCTCTCTTTGACCTCATTCTCTATTTGTTTTAAGCACTTGCTTCATTCTTTTGTTGATTTGTGCAAAAGGTTGATCAAGAAACATGCCTCCCTTAATGGTATCGGCACAAGCTTGACTATTCTCGTCAAGATTCCGATAAGAGATCTCTACTAAGGCATCATCAACAATTTTTTAATATGAAAACATCCTCAAGAACTTAGTGAATCTTTCTCATGTAGTACTAATCGAATCACCCGATAATTGCTCAAAGTGGTTTATTTGATCTTGGAGCATAGTCTTTTTGGACCTTGGAAAATACCTTGACTAGTGATTGAACTTTGTGGAATCTTGGATAATCAAATAGCCGCATTTTCAGTCAGAGATAGAGAGAACACTCTCAAACAGACCACATCCATAGAAAGATTTTGTGTACCCATCACACTCTCACAAACAAACGCAACATTACGGAGATGACTATGTGGATCCTCTGAAGGTAGCCCTATGAACAACACACGATTTTGAAGAATTTGTAAAGACCACTAGACACAGTAAACTTAGTGTCTGTCAGTAGTTGTGGCAATACTATCGCTCCCGTGCCATCCATAGCCATAGGGTACAACCTAATATTGGTTCCATCCATATGCATTTTCATTGAAAGCCCTGGTGTGGCATATTTTCTCTTTATGTGGGTTTTCATCTCTACTCACATCTTTTTCTTTTTTACCAATAGCTTCATCAATCATGATATCCTCATTTTCTTGGGCTTTGCTTATTACAATTCGATGGATCTCCAAGTTAATTGGAACTAAGGGATTGCCTTGACTCCTTGTGTTGGGCATACAAACCTAGTATACACTACAAACAAGACTTAACAACAAAAACAAAAAAAAAAAAGCAAAAGTAAAATACAAGAGAATCTAGAAACCAATACTTGAACTAACTACTCGTGAAATCAAGTCAAAAACCAGTCGTTTTTCCTGCAACAATGCCATAATTTTTTCTATTCATGCTCCAACAGTAAAGCGGTCTTTATCAAGTATAAACCTAACCAGAGGTTAGGGTCGAATCAACAAGGAATACGGGGTTGACTATGTTGATTCACTAACAATCATTTCAAGTATCAATCGTCTAAATTCTCTAAAATGGGGGGGTTCAATTTCAAAGTGAAGAAACAAATAAAAACACTATACTACTAATGCGAGAAGACAATCAATTTGAGGGACAACTTGGGAATTGTGTTCCTCATGATTCTTCAACTCAAATACCCCAGATAACATAACCCTTATTGAGACATCACACGTGGGAGGGTAACTTTTGTTCTTCCTTCCCTTTTGTGAAGTTGAAGGTTAAATTTCACAATGGCGCTTGGTCAGCAACCATCGTGTGCCAACTAACCATTACCTATTGTCCCAGTCAACCTTCCCTTGGTCAGGCTTGGTTGATTAGACGAGAACACATCAATCGAATCCTATCATCTACTTTCTTTTTCCTATTTGTCACTACCTTGCTCGGGATCATGATAGTAGGGAGGGGTTTGGTGTTGTCCATCACCAAACAACATTCAAAATGAAAAGAAATAGATAATAAATGCAAATACCCAATCAAAGAAATGCTCCAAATCCGGGTTATTTCAAGTCAACTCCTCATGGCTCCCACAAACCATGTTATGGGTGCTTAGCTACTCATGGCTAGGGCAAACTTATAAACAATGATTGGAATAAACATCGTTTAGAGATTATCCAAGAACAATGAAGAACAAAACCACCTTGATGTTGAAACCACAAGATTGAATTAATGGAAGTTAAGTATAATTGATTTCACATCCTCCAAAATGGGTCTTCAAAATTAAAATACTAAAATCCACACTCAACCCTAAAAGAGTGGTCTCTAAGAATATTCAAAGTTATAAAATATGTAAAATTTTATGTCTCTCTTTAAAAAACCTATCATTAACTATAATAAAATAGAAAATATTGCTTGTAGCAGATAAGGTTTGCAGTTACGACTCGTAGGGTGACCTATGAGTCGTAATCGGGCTTTCGTAGCCAAAACTTGGCATTTTGGACTTGGCTGCTACGATCCATTGCTACGAATCATGGTCTCCTCGACGACTCAGAGTGTATTCTTATAGTCCTTAGTTGCAGTTCTTGGCCCAAATTTTTGCAACACTATTTCTGGCTACGAGGCCCCCTCGTACGAGTCGTACTGAGATATATGACACGTAGGTTAGCCTTGTATAGATGACCTCCCCTTTGCAAATTCCTAATTTTTGAACATTGTTTCTTGCTACGAGGATACACTACAATCCATAGCTTGGGCTACAACTCGTAGGGTGGCTCATATGTCCTATACTTTATCAAAATCTATAATTTTCTCTCAAAATCATTCCAACCCATATTTTCTGAAAAAACCAAACAAAAACACCTAAAAAAACCATAAAGAGTCACTTTAAGAACATGCAAAATCCTATATTTTATGCATCAAATATGTTGTAATTTGATAGCAAATCAAACACCCTCAACTTAAAATTGTTGGTTGTCCTCAAACGACGGATTCAATCTACATATATAATATAGAAATAAACAGACCTCAACCTAATGGCATACATCATACAAATCTCAAAGTCAAATACCCACACCAACTTTTCAAACTAGGCTCAGATAGTTATCTGGCAAACCACTATACGGTGGTGCATGTGACAACACAACTATGACAAGGAAAGTTTTATAAATAATCCACAATCACTAAAGAAGTCTAGTGCTAACAATGTAATGCAGCCGCCATCATAGAAATAATCCCATGTCTAACACTCAATGATGTTTTCAGGTATAACCTGGGACAATATAAAGTCACTCCCTCTCACAAAAGATATTCATGCATCACGTCTAATACCAAATCCTTTCCTCTATACTCATGATTAAAACCTTCAACTAACTAGACTAGGATCACTTCAAGACTTTCTAAACATGTAAGTAGGCTCAACGGGCTTTGGTATGATACTATGGGATCATAGTGACGAAGACCCTCCTTAACACTATGTTTTTCTACATTTTTGCCCTACCAACTCTTTTATTTTCCCATTATTCTCCCTTTTTCCTATTTTCAAGCTTTCCTAGGATATTTCTTTTCATTTTTTATCTTTTTGCCTTATTTCTAGACTTCATCTTTCTTTTTAGCACACAACTAAGGCATCACTTATTTTTTCTTACACCCAGTACATGATTTTTCCTTTTTTCCTCTATATCACTAATTCACCCACTTATTTTATTGTATCACCCTTACACCAGCCACCCTTAACTTAGGCTTTTGGGATGTGCTGAGGTGTAGCCCTCAGAATTAGGGCCACTTTTGGGTAGCCATCCTCAACTAAGGCTTTTTGCCTCAGTCAATATCACAATTTTCAAGGAAAGAATAGGGGCAATTTCAAAATTTTCCAACTAACAAAGCTAGGTTAATCAGGTGTTTGAAAGAATAGGCACATTGAGGCTCAAATATTTGGATCAAGGGATATATCATAGTTTTGGTTGGTCAATTTAGGCTAAGTGGACTATTAAGAATAATGGCCTAAGATCCTTTCCTAATCCAATTAATCTACAATCTAACTTAGAGTAACAGGGAAAGTTATGAATTAGTACAAAAAACATGAATCTAGCAAATTAGGCTCACACTGTCATGGAACTGCATACATTATTAATAAAAGATTCTTAGATCATTTTTTGCATCTCAAATTATATTTACTTATCAGAACTAATATTGTCACACACCTAAACAAGCATGGTTGCTATCTAACTACTAATAAAAATTTTTGGTGGGTATCATTTTTCAAACAAAACACAAAAACATGCTATATGCCATAAGTATTGGTACTATATGCTACAGATACTATCTAAAACATCCTAAGCATGCTGGTTCTATAGAAAGAAAATATCCATGGGGAAAAAGAACATAGGCAAGAATAACCTCAGATAAAAAATTGGTGTAGTTATGGAATCAAGCTACTTAGACTTCACTGAGGCCCGTAATTACCAACACCCTGTTAAAAAAGATGTGCATTGTCCCCAATGCACAAAATCAAAGAAAATAAAACATATACGGGTAAAAAAAACATACCTAGTTCCTAAGCCTTTGTGTGGTTGTGTTTGGCCACCCTCCTCCTGCGGGGTGGTCTCCTTAGCAATAGTGCTCTATCCTTAGGGTCTAGCACCCCTCACTTGCTCTAGCTCTCGAGTTCACAGTATCTCCACTTCTCGTCTAGATGTCGTCATGACGAGCTCGAGCTCCTCTTGCTCAGTCATCCCCAACTCAAATTATACAGCATCAGGACCATTGTAGGAGTGGGGTCTCTTCCCGATGGAAGACTAGACAAGCTGCTTAGGTGCAAAAAAATCAACCACCAGCACCGGGGGTGAGTCTTTGATAGTGCAACCATTGCTGTCAACATTGTGCCATGTTGGCCCGAGGTCATTGGATCTCCTTCTGCAGGGCCGCCAAATTTGGTGGTCGAGCCCTATGCAGGCTCTACTATACCCTCTTTTCAAAGGTGTCAATGTGGATATCCAAAGTAGAAAATGGTCATGAATAGTAATGACCGCGAATACTTCCATATAAACATTCGAGTCTGAAATGGCCTGGTGGACCCATGGCTTGATCTAATCAACAAACTGAGTCAGCTGCGACTCATCATGAGATAAGCTATATGCTAGGGCCTATATAGATACGGTGGACACATAAACAGTAGTAGAGGGCCCTCTCTTATCATCTGGCTCGGGCTGCGGAATCTTCTTCTCAGTAGTAGCAGCCGTCGTGGTGGTAGTCTGTGAACCCTCATATGGTGGTGCTGGGGTAAGCATCTCAGGCATAAGTGGATGTTGTGCTCGTCGGAGAGCCAACATGTTCTCTTCATCCTTAATCAGGCCGGGATCCAATGTATGCTGGGCCTCAATCAGCTGCTCCAACTTATGCAAAATATCCACACTTGACTCTAGCCAGATCCTGTATATCAAGCAAGGGAATGAGATAAAGGTGGACCTCTTTAGTGTGGCTTCATGAATCTGCTCGACGATGATGCAAGCCAAGTCAGTATCAAAGCCAACTAAGATGCTAGCAACCAAAATCGCTTTTTCCGACATCAATTTATTGTTACCAAGTGTAGGCTGAAAGCATGAATGAACAACATCCCACTAAATCTTGACTGGGAAACTGAGCGAAGCCTTGAAAATAGGCTTTGAATTAGTGGCGACCCATGTAGGTTCCAGAGCCTTCTCAACAATATACCCATCCACCCATCTTATCAAAGTGGCTCGTCGCTCTATATCTTTCATCACAAGTGGGTCCCCATCTGCCTCTCCTTATAGTCAAACTCTATGGTGGATTTAGGGGTAGCGAACTCTGATCCAAACAACATCCGACCGATAGTGGCCTCCGATATGTCCACCTATTGGCCCCTCACTCTCATCTCGGTCAGTCTGGGCTGAGCGAGGGGTTTCTTCCCCTTGTGAAGAGTGCTCTGAATAATGGCTGCATATTAGGCATAAAACTCCCTCACCATCGTCGAGGAGTATTGTCCAAGTGAATGTATGAGCCACTAAAGCCTATAATGAGTCATCGTGTCCTGGAGGCCGAGGATACTATCGACTTTGTCTAGGATGACTCTAGACTCCTCATGGATAGATAGGCTGACATGCACTACTCTTTCACTGCGCACTTTCCGCATATATCTATTGCATGCCCTCGATGCACCTCTAGCTAGTAAGGGCATCCAGTGTAGAGAGTGATGATCAAGGTATGACAGAGGACTCTATCTATGATTCATCCTCAGAGCCTTCCTCATAGACGTAATTATTTTTGGATGGAGTCATCTGTGATAAAACGCTCTCATCGCTACCTCCCTCCTAAGATTGGGGAGCGTGAACAAAAGAGCCTGAGTCTGCCCAGCTTAGGCAGTGGCTCTACTTTGTGGTCGAGCTGCATCTGGGTTCGGGATGACATCCAACACCTCTAGTGAGCCACTCAGTATAGTGGACTTCTCATCCTCTGAAGACTCATCTCTAAGCCTCCTTCGTTTGGCCCAGATCTTGTTGTGTTTGGCTTTTAGGGCCATAGTACCTAACACATGAACATTACGCACCATGGTTAGCCCAACAAATAAAAAATTAGGATGTTAAAACCCATCTAAACTAAGTGGCAAAAGGGTTCTAAGAAAGCACCTTTACGGGTCGTAGTGCATATTATGACCTATAAAGAGTTTTCCTAAAGCAGTGTTCAAACAAGTTTTGTTAGTGGAAAATTCTATGAGACCAGGTATGACACGTTAAGTGGTTTATGAGTTATGGACTAGATTGTAGAGATTTCTAGTGAGTATATCAATTCCAAGCAGGATCTACGAGGCCTCTCTACAAGTCGTAAGTTGTGATCTATGACTCATTGAGGGTCTCATCTGATGTATACATAGAAACATCAAGCTTTTGGAATATTACTTGAGGATAATTTTGAATCATGGAATAATTCACAGGCTATAAAGGCTACTTGTGGACAAGAAAATCAGTCACTTGAGTTTCTAAGCCTATCACAAGGACCCCAAATGACTTTTTTCAACAAACATAATACTAACATCGAAGAAAAAATACACACTCTCACATGATTTCCATACTACAACCAATATCCCCAACATGTTCTACAACACATATACACCATCAAAAGTGATTAAACATGATTACCCTACAATTCCAACCACAATTTCGACCGCTTATGCTCAATTATAAACAAGATTATGCACCTATGTCATCACCCACCAATTCACACACAAAAATAAATTAATCACACATGGTTGAATCAATAGGCATGAACAACTAGTGACATAAGAAATCAAGGCAATGATACTCAATTTTGGATTTAGACCATTATTAAAACATGGACAACCCAATTTCACATAACACGAATTAAATTCAAACAGGGATTTTATGTCTAAACACCTTTCCCAAGACAATTTCCAATTAAATCAAAACAAGGAAAATTAGGGGTTTTAATTTACCCAAAAACGTACCAGGATTTGCAATTAAAGTGATGAAGATGAAGGAGGTGACTAGGCACGAAACCCTACGTTGCCAAAAAGTCGCTGAAAAATAGGTGTATGGTGGTGGTCGGTGGTGTGATTCACAAGACGGAATGGTTGGATGGGTTAATTTTGTAATTTACGTCAAGAACGGGGTCAAAATAATTCGACCCTATTATTTATAACCTGACCAAGTCGACCGAAAAGTTACTAGGCATGACCTATATGAAACCTTGATTACGGCTCATAGAGTGTTTACGGCCTATAAACCATGGTTTTGTAGAACATCCAAACTCTAGTTTTCAAGACTAGGTTTCACGGACCAGTCTACAAGTTGTAAAATTATGTATGGCTTATAGAGTTGGTTGTAGAGACCACAACACTTAGAAAATTTTTAGAAAATTTACCTGGGGTCCACGACTCCATTCACGACCCGTTATTTGATCTACAGGTGGTAGAGTTGGCCCGTGGAATGGAATGCATAATTTTTATGGTCACGAAAAATCACTGCGAGATAGGGTATGGGTCATGAGGAGGTTTATGACCCATAGACCCAGCTATAGAGACACTACCGGATGCTCTTCTCAGCCAAAAGGAATGATTTAATCCTGTACTTACATACTCTTCATAGAACACACTATTACCTTATATGAAAAAGCCCAATATCAAAAATTACAACAAAAATACGAGAAAACAAACTACCTATGAATCCAAAAACTGAATATAAACCTATAACTATACTATTACATCAAAAACCTTGGGTTGCCTCCCAAGTAGTACCTAATTTATTGTCGCGGCATGACTTGGACAAAATGGTTACTCAGACATTACCCATGGAACAGACTTCACTCTTCAAATCATCTAGACGCTTTATGGACTGACAAATATTTAAGATGATTTCTTCTTCCTTTAATCTAAACCTGAGTTGACAGGCTTCCATATCCACTAGTGCTCGCCTAGTTTCTATGAATGGTCTTTCTAAGATGATTAGGACATCGAATTCAATTTCATAATCTAGGATCACAAAGTGTATAGGGAATATGAACTTTTAAACTTTTACAAGCACGTCATATAGTATCACCATAGGCTTATACATCGTGTCATCTGCCATCGATAGCCACATACTTGTTGGAGTAGAGGCTAGCAGTCCAAGCTTCTTGTAGACTACAAGGGGCATCAGATTAATCCTGGCACCAAGATCACAGAGTCCCCTTGTGAACTTTACATCTCCAATGGTTCAGCGGGTATGGTGAAATCACCGGATCTTCTTGCTTCTAAACTAAGGACCTTGTAGCAATAACACCACAATGCTAAAGCTCTTGGGAGATCTCCTGACTCACACTGTGCTTTTTGGTGACCAAGTCCTTCATGTACTTAGCTTATCCTGGCATTTTCTCCAACGCCTCAATGAGTGGGATGTTGACAGAGAGTTGTTTCAGCATGGAGAGAAAATTCTTGAATTTTCCTTCCCTCTCTCTCTTTTTGATTCTTTGAAGAAAGAGAGGAGGAGACATAGGAATGGGCTTCACCTTTTGCAGTACAATAGCATCTTCACTCACCGCATCATATCCACAATCATCTCCTAACTCCGATTCTTTGGCCGCATCTATCTCCTCTCTAAAATCTTCCTCATCAATTGGCATGGGACGGTCAATGGTGCTCTTGTCATCCCGAGTAGTAACTGCCATACACTACCCTTAATTTATAGGATTTTGAATTGTGTTGCTAGGTGGTGTACCTCTATGACACTAATTATGTTGAGTCGACACTTGTCCAAACTATTGTTCAAGTTGTTTGATAGCCATAGAGTGAGACTTTATTTTCTGATTTATACTAGAAATCTCTTATTTTATGCCCCTCAAAGTCTCATCGTGTTTCTCAACTTTCTTCAATAAATGATCAAACATCTCCTAAATTATGGAAATACTTCCACCTGCATCATGATTATATGGTGGAACATAAGGATAATTTCTGAAGCCTTCTCTGCTACCCCATATCTACATCTCTCCCCGATCCCCACTCCTATCATAGTAGCCTCTATAGTTTTCCCTGTAAGCTCTATCTCTATCAAAGTTCCGGCCATGGTTTCCTCGATCTTGGTGCCAATAATCCTGATTGGACCCTTGGGCATAGGTCCAAAACTGCCCATCTGATCAGCAACAAAAAATGCATCCTCATCATAATATGGCTCATCATACATAAGGGCATGTAGAGGTTGATGAACCATTGCATTCACTCACTCTTGGTTCTGCTTCATCATCACCTCCATGCCTATGTTAATCTGGGCAAGATGTTTCATGATTTGTCCATTGATATTTTCTTACTTCGGACTAACACCGAAAGCACCTAAACTTTAGCAGACGCTTTTCCTCTCTGACCCATGCACAATTAGTCTTTACCACTTTTTCCATTCACTCTGCGATCTTTCCAAATGGTTGATCCAAGAACATACCCCCTATGATAATATCAGCACAGGCCCGACTGTTCTCATCAATGGCACAGTAGAAGATCTCTAACAAAGTATCATTAACTGTCTTGTTGTTAGGGATGCTCCTTAGGCATTTGGTGAACTTCTTCCATGTAGTACTGATCGAGTTACTGAGAAGTTGCTCAAAGTTATTGATCTGATCCTTCAGCTTGAGCTTCTTCGATCTAGGGAAGTACCTTTCCAAAAACGCCTTCTTCAAGTCTTCCCATCTTGTGATCAAACTCTCTGGGAGCTTAGATAGCGATAATGTTGCATTGCTTGTAAGAGATATTGGGATGATATAAAGCCCCACAGCATCTATAAAGTGATTCTGTGTTCCCATCAGACTCTTATAGATGAATGCCACATAGTGTAGGTGGATATGAGGATCCTCTAATGGTAAGCCTGCAAATAGCCCACGGTTCTGCAGCACCTAAAGTAACCCACTCGAGACTGTGAACTTTGTGTCTACTGGTAGTGGTGGTTAGCTCCAGTGACAACTATAGCCATAGGATTTAGCCTGTATTGATTCCATAGGTAAGCATTGGCATTGAAATCCTGAGTCTGTGGAGCAATGTCCTCTAGAGAAGGTGGGTTGTCATTCTTAGCATCCTCATTGTTATTCCTGTTCAGAGCTGCATTGTTTGTACTATTGGTATTGTCTTGGGCCATTCTCCTCAATGTTCTACGAATCTCTGGGTCAAATGGAGTTAAGGGATTTCCTTGACTCCAGGTGTTGGTTATACACCACACTTACACCCTAGAAAAGAACAAAAAAAACAAACAAAATTAAATAAGGGAACTAAGGATTAACACCCGAATTACTTATGACTTCACTAAGTCTAGCGTTCTTCCCGACTGTGGCAACAAAATCTTGATGTCGCCCAAGTCACACCTCCTTTTTAGAGGACAAAATAGTCGCTATCAAAAAATAGAACATAACAAAGGTTAGGGTTGAACCCATAGGGAATACGTAGACTTAAGAGAATTCACCGATTGCAATTCAAATTGTTAACCAACTTACTTCTCCAAAAAGGGGGACGGGGCTTTTACAATAATCAATGAAAAATATAACTAAACTAACTATCACAATTGAGAAGTCAATATGGAGAGAAACTAGGGCATTGTGTTTCGCATGATTCCCCAACTCAGTATCACCAGACAACCTATTTCCTATCTAGTGTATAGCATACAGTACGAGTTATGTTTACCATGCCCTTAGGTCAAAGGTGAGAGCTGAATTTCACTATGCGACTTGGCCCATCTTCATAGTGGGAATTATGAACCCTTACCTATTAGTCCCAGTACAACATCCCCTTTTTCCAGTTTGGTTGATTAGATGAGAACACATCAATCAAATCTTGTTAATTAATCTCTTGTCCTATTCATTACTACTATGGACCAGTTAATAATACTAGCCAGATTCTAATGTTGGCCACTACTAAAAAACTTGCAAAAGGAATAGAGTTAATTCATACACGCATATGCACCTCCAAGAATCATGAATCATCTGGTTTTATGTTGTTAGTTCTTCATGATTCTCACAACCCTAGTTATGGATTTAGCTACTCATGCTTTATGTAGGTGCAAGAATTATGGATTGAGAAAACATAATTGAGCACTTACACATTATATTTAAGAATAAGCAAATCCAACTTCAATAAGAATTACAAGCTTAAGGATGAAATTCAAACACAACTGTTCTCAAAGACTCAATATGTTCTCACAATTTTATATCTCAAACTATTGAGTTCTCTGAGCAGGAGGCGGAAACTTCTACACAATAACCTAAAAGAACCTATTTATAATAAATAAAATACAAGTCCTAAACAAAATAAGATAACAGTCCGGTACCACATAAAAAAGAAATCTACGGGCAGTATTGCATTCCATGGCCCGTAGTCGGGGTCTCGTGCTCAACTTCTTGAAACTTTGACTTCAACTCTATGATACCTTGCTATGACCTGTAAAGTGATTGATGATTCGTAAAGGGGGTTTCATCTGATGAAACTTCAGAAAGTCCTCATCTATGACCCTTGGGGAACAAACCTTCTTCTATGACTTAAAACCTTCTACGACTCATCTGGATGTTTGTAGGATAAACTTTAGAAAATATTCCCTCACTGGAATTGTTCCTGAAACCACCCTATGGCCCGTAGAATGATATACGACCCGTAAAGAGTCTCGTATAATAACAAAAAATTAGAACCATCTACAATTTTCCCAAAAATCAAGGCCAACCTATAATCTTGAAGATATAAACACAAAAACACATAAAAATAACTAACGTTGCAATGAGAACACAAAAAAATCACAGTTTTAAGCATCAAAAGTGTTGTATTTTGGCAGAAAATCACTACCCTACTTTATACCAGTGCTAACATCTTCTCTATCGCTGGACGGAGGAATGAGGTCTTCATAAGGTCTATCTGTCGTGTTGTTACTGCCAACTTTTATTTTTAGTCATTTACTTTTAGTCTGTGTGTTCACTTTGAGTCCATAGTCATAAAATTGTCCATAGCCTTGAACAGTTCATATGTCTAATTCGAGTCTTTCGCCATAAATCTCTTTATAGTTTTTACATAAACTATTTTAGATTATTTACATAGATTTTAATACAAAAATAGAATTTTTTCCATAGATCTTCAGAACGAATATGAGTGTCTGTCTTTATTGTCCAAAAATAAAAAATATCTCTATTCCAGAGTCTTTATAGTCTTCATCAAGTTCTTGTAAATCTATGTTGTTACCTTCTCAGTCTAGTCTTATAAAATCCCTAGCAAAGTTAGAGATGAGTTCTACTCAAAGGAAAACTCTTTCTTGTAAATATGACTATCACAATGAAAAGAAAATATTTGTTGCATATCTACCTCTACTTAACACATATTATTCCTTAGCTAATAAGACTGGTAACCTTTTGTTGAAAATCCATTACCTAGTTTAATAAAATCCCAAAGGAGTGAAAGAATATGTTGCTGACTCGAAAGTTTACCAGCACCCAATTCTTGCGAACCAAGAGAAATAGTTAATCACAATATAGATACCAGAGAATTTCCACAAAAGTGGAAAAGCCTGTGGTTCACCCATACCCATTTTTGTTCCACCATATATGCATTGACGTATCACAAAGGAAAAGGCAAGCCCATTGTGGCATGTCTTTCCTCTTAGATACTCAATACTATGAGTACCAACCTATAAATTATGGCACCTCTAAAATCATCCTCAATGACAGGACTTTGTTAGTCACGATGTACCCTAACTTTAACATGACCCCTTATGATCCTACCTTATAGAGGCATTGAAGATCCTTGTCCAACTACTCAAAGCTCCAAAAACAACAGATGTTATACAAGAGACACTTTACTACTAGCTAGCTTGGAGAGTCTGGAACCATGCAATGAACCTTATGCTCCCAGGTAGTAATGTAGACACATAAATTTTATTGGGTTAAATTCATACAAAATATGAATTAAATGCATATTCATTTAGGTTGAATAATTAATACGGGATTTAAAATATAGATAAAATCCATTTTATTGAATTGAAGTCTATGGTCCATTTTACCTTGAAGCCCAAGCCCATGCTACGTGTCATGATGACGAGGCATCCAAGCCCAACAAGATGATGCCACTTGTCTAAATAATGTGGTGATCTTTCTAAATACAAGAACCAATCATATTTCGCAAAGTGTCAAAGTGACATTTTTAGGCCAATAACAAGAAAACTTGGCCATCCCTTACAACTATAAATAGGGGATAGACATGACATTCAAAGGATAGCTTCTACAAACACTTGAGCAAACATTGGAGCAAATATTGTAGAAAGCTACAACATCATCTACTACTCTTTTCTTCTAAGTAGTGATCGTCAGAGTTCTTCTCGGAGAACTTCCCGAAGAACAAAATTTTTGTTATTAAACTGCATCTCTAGGGATGGTAAATCATCTAACAATTCGAGAAATATGCTATTGAAAGCCCACAGATCTTTGAGAAATTTTGGAGAAAGAATAAACAGAGTAACAGAATTGTGCCCACAAAATTCATCAATATAAAGAGAAATTACATCTTTCTTTTATTTATTTTTGGTTGCAGTTAATTTTCAACACATTTGAAAATTTGTTGCGAATAGAATCCTAATCAGCAAACTCATTGTGTTGATCATTTAAGTCCTTAGACTTCTTCTTCAAACACTTTCCATGCTTCTCTTGGCTAACATTTCTCTTATTAGAGCTAGAGGTTGTACTAGTATTAAGGTCAGTCCCATGAAGTAAACTAGATGGTTTGGATGGTAGCTAGAATAAGGCACAATGCTTAGGGTTTTTTCAACATTTTTGTCTCATGGGCTGGAAGGTTTCTTCCTCTTATGAGTTGCATCGGCCTCCTTGAAATTAGTGTGGTCGGCGTCTATGAGAGTTTTCAAAGGACTCTTGACATTTTTAGTCTCATGTGTAGTCTTGCCCGTGGAATTATTAGCCTTGGAAACAACTTTGGAGAATCACAGAGAGAGTATTGGTGTCGCCTTAGGCTTGGAAGACTTAGATGACTTTTTTTTACGATTCAATTGAAGTTGGTCTCCTTCAGTTGATAAAGATGCGTCATTCCTTTTTGAACCTTTCAAAATAATGGTACTTCATCTTAACACACTTTCTCGATGTGCTGGGCACCAGTTCGAATACTCGCGAGTCATTAAAGGCCCGTCACCCGATGGACGTATCGGTATGATAAGCTTTGATAACCTCCCAAGATGAACATAAGAATCCCAATATTGTACTAAAATGGGTAGTGAACCATCATACTGATGCTTTATTAGAACAAAAAGAACATCTTCAAAAAATCTAAATTGTCGACTAAATCAGTGAGAGCTATAAGATTCCACGATTAGATCATCATTATGCCTTTAAGTGATGAAACTTTAATGGGGACTTATGAAGAAATAACTCCACGAGCTAGAAAATTTGCCTTTATCATCAAGATGCAACTCTCTATTATTTTGTAGTAGAGCTAAATGATAAAGGTTATGTATATTCACTTGTTGAAACAACTTTCGAGCATCATCAAGGTCAAAGTACTTTGCCATCTTTTCTCTAGAAATTTGCCACATTTGCACTCTCCGTTGTGGATGATTCCCATGGATATTGGTATCAAAATACTCACCAATCCATCCATATACAAAATGATGGGAAGGAACTCTTTGTAAGAAACCCAAGTTTGAGGAGGTGGAGATCTCCCTGAGGCCGCAATTAATGCTTGCGAGGATGGGAACTGCCAAAAAACAATTTTCGCCACGAGCCATCAAACTTGCAACTTGGAAGATGCTAGCACAAACACAATCAGCCCGCTTGTTAGGAAGCACGAATTTACAAATCCAACAAGAAAGAAATGTCACCAAATAAGTTTCATCTATTAGTGATTCTTCTATGCCTAGCTCGATATAAGTGGCATTCTCTTCTTCAGTTCATGGCAAAAAAGTCATGTCAATATTCCCTGAAGTATCATGGTTCATTCTTGGTTTCGTTCGACTTTTGGATGACTATTACAAAGGCTTAGTATATTTTGAGGGACCTCGAAACCAAAGCTTAATAGAATCACGAAAGGATACTTCATTGATGACACCTTTTGTAAGCCGGTAGAATGCCAAAAATAAATACAAGAAACTTCTTGGAAGCAAAGGATTTCCTCAGTCATCCACATGCATCAACTCCTTAACCGAAGGAATTACTTCATCGTAGAAAGTACCATGAACTGGGAAGGACTCCAATGGTTCTCAAATCCCACAAAGACAAGGATAACTCTTTGATGCAAGTGGAGAGGGTATTGGTGGATGGACGCCGGTTTTCACAAAATTCTTGTAGAATATTGTTGTTACGGTCACATTTGAACAAGGAAGCAAAAATAGCATCATAAGTCTTGTTGCAGTCTAGAGCCTCCTCGTTACGAGCAAGCACATCTTCTATCCATTCCCAATATCAAGATGTATAGCAAACTTCACCAAATCCAAAAGGAGGAATATGCAAACTGCTAAGGTTCTCACCACGATGAGGAGGATTAATATCGACAACATTTTGATGGGTTGAGGACTTCAAGAAAAAAACTTTTTCATTCATAACTTTGCTCGAGACTTTATACATGACATCCTTTCTTTCCGTAGTTGACCATTCCATGAGATGGATAGGACTTTCTAGCGGTTGTCTAGATAGCTGAAAGGCATCAATCACCGGAGGATGAACTTTCAAGGTGAGAGCCTTGGCACAAGAATTTTTCTTGTTATCCATGATCTTGAGACAATGGTACGACATCTCACGATCGTTGAAACATGTCATAGATAAAAAAGAATCAAAATCAAAATGACAAGTGGAGAACTTTATGTGACTTCTTTGATGAAGATTTTTTCTTTGATGAATCTTTTCAATAAGTTAAAGGATTATATAGGAGTCCTTGTTGAAGTTTTCATTCATCCATACAGCAAGTTTTGGTGGTATTGAAAAAGAGAAAATATATGATTGACACATCTATGGGTAAATAACTATATAAAGAAAGATCTCTTTGGATAAAATTTGATGAAAATCTTTGACTGACTCATCAAATAAAAATTAACCACATTTTGAGAGATTTTTCTTAGAAGAAAATTTGATGAAAAAGTTTGATTGACTCATCAAAGATAAATTAACATGTCAAAGAGAAATTATCATGTTGGAAGAGATTTTACCTTGAGAAAAATTTAATCTCTTTTTAAATGCCAAACTGAAAGTAAATATTTCTTTTTGGATAAAAAAAGGGAGTTAAAACAATTTTCTTGGTAATGACACACATGAAGGAAATGTAAACACTTTTCATACTTCTAATGTCAAGTCCATATGGAAAATTCACATTGTTGACTAGGCATATTAGTATTTGTTTGGATCACCACAAAAAATTATTGGCCATTGTTAAAATGCCTAGTGCAAAAAGAATTTTAATGGTAAACAATTCTCAAGTAGCGGCACTAATAAAATGCGACAACAAAAAATAAATTATTCTGAAGCCTCAAAAAAATCATGAGTACTCAACTCTCGTCGTCAAGTTTCAACGAGGCTACACATTGGCAAGTCTAAAAGGAATTATGAATACTTCAAGTCTCGTCATCAAATTTCGACAAGCCTAGAAGTAAGGGGTATTTGTACAAACATAAATTTTAATCGGTTAAATTCATACGAAATATGGATTAAATCCATATTCATTTGGGTTGAATAATTAATTTGAGCTTTAAAAAATGGATAAAGTCCATTTTACTGAATTCAAGTCCAAGGTCTATTTCACCTTGAACCCCAAGTCCATGCCACATGTCACGATGAAGAGGCATCCAAGGCCAACAAGATGACACCACTTGTCCAATTGATGTGGTGATCTCAGCCAAATGCAAGAATCCAATCTGTAACACCCCACCTCTTACAGTACCAGTACTACGCAAAAAAACATGATATGGTTTGGTCAAATTAGCATCCATTTTTAAAAGTGCTTGAATCTCATGTTATAGGGCAATATGTGCATCTAACGCTTAAGATGGTCGAGTGTATACATGTTTTGTGTCAAATTGAGGAGATCACGGCCCTAAACAAAGTAAGAGAATTGAGGTGCTTACAGGACTTAGGAAGCTAGCATGTGAGTCACCTACTTGCTTAGCTTAAATTTGCTAGCTAAACGGAGACGAGGCCCGACGTCGAATTTGTCCAAGTCCGATTATGAATAAAGTCCATGTTAAGAGTGTAACTTTAGCCCATATTTTAGCATCATAAATGGACAATATTTTTAGCCCAAGAAGGATATTAAAAGGGCCCAAGTACATCACAGACCACTTGGCTAATAGGTCCCAAACTAAGTGAAAAGGAATTAAGAAAATGGGCAACCAAGGACCATCAATTTTGAGACCCATTTAGGCCCAAGTATAAATGACAAGCTGCTGCATCACAAGGTTATTAATATGCATTAATATGTGGTAAAAATTTCAAAATAAAGTCCGCCAAAGAGACTCTTTAAAAGGGCTCAAAAACAGCTCCTTAATTCATTTCACTTTGGAAAAAATTTTCATCTTTCCTAAAGACTCTTTTTCTCTCTTTATTTCACTTTATAAGGCAGCCTACACAACCCTCTAGGGTTCATGAAGGAAAGATGAACATGA
>JAABOM020059409.1:0-12849 GCA_011800125.2 Solanum clarkiae
AATCACCACCAAAATAAATTTTATGTGCCATAAAATTTTAAAATTATTTTATTTATCATTTAATCTGGTTTAGATAATAATTAGAATTTAAATTACTCAATTGATGTTGATTACGCAGTCAATTGATCGATTCATTGTCTCTTACGAGGAAATTACTACGCAACTGGAAAAAATCACCACCAAAATAAATTTTATGTGCCATAAAATTTTAAAATTACTTTATTTATAATTTAATATGGTTAAGATAATAATTAAAATTAAAATTACTTAATTAATATTGATTACGCGGTTAATTGATTGATTCATTGTCTTTTACGAGGAAATTACTACTTAACTAGACAAAATCTCCATCAAAATAAATTTTAAGTGCCATAAAATTTTATAATTACTTTATTCACAATTTAATATGGTTTAGATAATAATTAAAAATTAAATTACTCAATTAATGTTGATTACGCAGTTACTTTAAAGGTCATACTTTTAGTGTACAAAATCTTCACTAAAATAAATGTAAGTGACATAATATTTAAATTTACTTTATTTATCATTTAATATGATTTAGATAATAATTAGAATTTAAATTACTCAATTAATGTTGATTACGCAGTTAATTGATCAATTTATTATCTGTTACAAATAAATCGCAACCAAAATCAACTCTAAGTACCATAATACATCAAAATTACTTTATTTATCATTTAAAATGATTTAGATTACAATCAACATTCAAGTTGCTTAATAAATGCTGATTACGCGTTTAGTTGATCGATTTATTGTCTATTATGAACTAATTACTATGTAACTGTACTAAATTGCAACTAAAATCAACTTTAAGTACCATAATACATCAAAATTACTTTATTTATCATTTACAATGGTTTAGATAACAATCAAAATTCAAATTGCTCAATAAATGTTGATTACGCATTTAGTTGATCGATTTATTATTTGTTGTGAACAAATTACTACGTAATTGTACAAAATCGCAATCAAAATCAACTCTAAGTACCATAATACATCTAAATTACTTTATTTAACATTTAAAATTGTTTAGATAACAATCAACATTCAAATTGCTCAATGAATATTGATTATGCGTTTAGTTGATCGATTTATTGTCTGTTGTGAACAAATTACTACATAACTGTACAAAATCGCAACCAAAATCAACTCTAAGTACGATAATACATCAAAATTACTTAAGACCCTATGGGACCAAAATCAACCAAAGTCAATTCTAATCGAGAATGGGACCATCGATACATAAGACTCTATGTACAACTCTGAAGCTTAGCACCTTATCTCAATTGTGCTCCTTTTCATGACACTCTACTTTATCAACTTAAGCTTATAGCTCTTATTCAACTCTCTACCTATCCACATCCTCTTATTCCATTCAAGCCTACTTCTGATCCTCAAGGTGCTACCCTTATGATGATCATATTCATACAAAGCTAATCCTCAATACTTAGCTCTATACTTCCACAGGAGCTTTCATTAAAAGATCACTAGTCCTCTTTACTACTTCACTATCACGAAGTCTTCGATAGTATGTTTTCAACATTCGCATAACAATAATCATACATGCAAGCCTATCACTCTAACCACTTCAACTCTGTCTTAGAATTTTAAAGCCTACTTAATACTTCTACCTCTATCATTCATTGAGCTCCCACTCAAAGACATGCCATCATACTCTTAACTATCTATTGCACATCATAATATCTCATCTCTCTCCTCCTCCCTATCTCTACCCCTACATGACACAAGTACAAAACCGATGTCACAATAAGGATACGTTCACTGCTCCTCATCTACCCTTATTCTCCCTCTACTACTATCAAAATCACTATTTGGACCAAGGGGAACTCGTCATCTCTACATCCTACCATCAACAATGGCATAACAAGACGAAGGTTAGTGCATGCGTAAGATAGCATCAGAATGAAGAACTCTCACTCCTTCCAATCAACTATCACTCCTCTGCTATCATCGATATTTCTGTTAAGGCATGGGAAGACAGGATCACTCAAGGAACTTGGAACGACAATAATTAGCACAATTCGATTGAGAAATCGTATTTGAGAACTTTCATAATGAAGTACAATCTCTCTTGTCTATCAATACTCATTCTGAGTTCATACAATTATATGTAGGGTAAAACTCAGGTCATTTCTCCTTCAACATAGGATTGGAAACACTTAGATCCATGGGGTAAGATCAAAGTTAATGAATGAATTCATCGTTTTACATCCCCACAAATTAACATAAATAACAATCAACAAGTGGTATATGGGACTAGGCCATGGGCATGGCAGTCGTATACCAGACGGGTATAGAACATCACCTTAATAGAAGAATAAGGAACGTATGACATGACAAGAGAACTAATGTCTTATCTCAATCAGCCCATCTCTATCAAACTTAATATTTACTTCAGTTTCTCACATCACTATCTCCCCCTTAGCTCAAGGATCATGTCTCTAATTTTACAAATCAAATCCTTCTACTAGGCTATAAGCATATACGTCCACATGATCGAGGAATCACTATTCACAATAATAGGCGTCTTAAACTCTTCTATCATTCTATAGTCATATAAATAAATTAGCCACTAAGACTCTCTTCAAAGATACCACTCTCAGCTTCCTCTTGCCTCTATGAAAATCTCTCTCTATATTTGCTGCTCTTAATGGCGTACATAACCACTTCCTATAACTCTTACAATCTAGCCTCTTTTTTTGTCTACTAACGCTCAACTTGTGTGCTCTCATAAACTCATTTGGATGAGACTTATGAGACTTAGACTATAAAGGAAAAACTCATTATCATCTATCCATATGTCCCAATCAACTTAGTTGTCGGGATGACAAGGATTGCTTACATCAGCCTACTCCACATTGACAACTCAAATATACTATCTAGATTCTTGTAGCAATCATAGCTTAGAGCTTCACACATCTTTACAAAATCATG
Source organism: Solanum clarkiae (assembly GCA_011800125.2). NCBI lineage: Eukaryota > Viridiplantae > Streptophyta > Magnoliopsida > Solanales > Solanaceae > Solanum > Solanum clarkiae. The sequence continues at coordinate 2,977 of JAABOM020059409.1, forward strand.
GGAAAACATCTCAAGTCTTTTGTTATCTATTGACCTATCCTCGTTTCACTCTTCTTACCTAAGGGGAACTTGTATTTTTCCCATAGCATCACTTCATCACAAATCAATATCTTTAACTCGAACATACACTAGGGAAAGCCTCTTAGAGAAAATCTCCAACTAAGACTGTCACTCTCGAAATATTGTCTCCTCTTTCACTCTACTCCTCAAAATTCAAGCTTAGGGTCTACCACTAACATGTGCATCTATCACACACCTCTCTAATATCACACCAACTTACCACTACTAGGTAAAAATGTGGGTAAAATAACCCCACTAAAATCTCATAGCGAGTATTCAATCAATGTATTCCCCTCCTCATAGCTCAGTACCACTCACATATACATTATACCTCCTTACCTGATTAAGTTCATAACTCGATCAGTCTCATAAACTCTTCCTTAAGATTCATAAGCCTAGTTTCGATCTATCACTTCAAAGGTGCTCTATCTCCCCTTATTCAAAATCTACGCTTCACCCTCAATAGTATGAATAGTACAACACATCAACATAACTTCCTTTTAGTTTGAACATGCTTTATCATATCCTGACACTAACTCTCTCTCTCTCTCTATACCTCATTGTAACAAACATAGGATGCTCATCACTTTTTTCCATCAAACATATGGCAATCGACTCGTCACTTCATTACTTACCTAATAGGTACATAACTCTAAATACAAGCCTTAATCAACCATCACTCTTTGCCATCTCATCCTTTTCTTTCCATCTTCATCCTTCTAACTCTAGGATGATTTAATCTACTCAGGATTTATAATATCTCACATCTCATTTTTAGGTGGTAACACTAAACTCTTTAGAGACGTAAGTTTCTCTCTCATGGGCAACATCAGAAGTAAGTTTTGAATAAGATAGTCTAGGTACATCTAGAGCTAACTCAAATGCACGATTCATATGAACAATAGTGCACTCTTTCTAGTCAATCAACTTAACACACTAGTCGGCTTCTCTCAATGCCTGGTGCAGTCTCTCTACCATTCTGTTTACTTTATCTTGGGGGAATCTCATCGATAAGAATTTGAATATTACTATCTCTATTATCTCGTGGATGAGGCGAAGTCGAAAGGTTTAGAGCATCGCGCGAATCATCATAGACTTCTTAGGAAATAGCTCTATCGCATGATTTAGAATCTGAAAGAAGGGAAACAATTCCTAAATGTCATATAGCCTCCAAATTATGGATGTGGAGCTCTTCACACCAATAATAAGGACTTTACTAGACACGACATCATAGACTCCCTAAGACAATTGAACTTTGTGCTCTGATACCAAGTTTGTCACACCTCGGGAGGGCATCTTAGACGTAACTGGCACTCAGAGACTATTGCTAGTCCCTTAGCGAACCACTTGGCCTCATCACATTCATTCATTCATACATTCTACTAATCAACAGAAGATATAAGGAAGTAAATGGGCACATCTCATCTAATCTCAAAATAATATCATAAATAGAAAGGCTAGTAGAAAAAAACTAGCTCAACAAGTCTCAACATCAATGTTCTACTCTAGTCTATGAAGCCTCTATCACTATCAAGAGGTGCCAATGACAGACCCATGACTACCTTAATCAAGATAAAGCTAATCAAATCTAAATATGAAGCAAGAAGAAATAAATATAATGAATCCTCTGAAGTAGGGAAGGCTCACCATTCAGCTGAACGTCTCAAATCCTCAACGATGTGCCTGTTGACGATCTCCAAATCTTGTATCTACATCATGAAACGATATAGTCCCAGAGGGGGACGTTAGTACATGGAATGTACTGGTATGTAAAATAATTGAATGAAATTGAAACAAGTAGAATAATATAGAAATAATATCAACTCAATATATAAATCAATCAACATGCTAAATGTCTATCTAAAGAAAGAATAAAGAGTAGACAAGTGACCCATCAACCAATCGACTCATCAATCAAATCAGACTCATCTCAAATAAACTAACTCAACTCATCTCATCTCATCTCGATTCAGAGGGACTCATCTCATCCCATCTCGACTTAGAGGGGATTATCTCAACTCATCCCATCTCGACTCAGAGGGACTCATCTCAACTCATCTCATCTCGACTCAGAGTACTCAATTAGTAACTTTTTAGGAGTTTCTCTTAACAAACAACAACCACTTATGAGACAGGGGTTGTACAACAATCATACTGATGTTGCCACAGTTGTCCCGTACTTGCCAGGTATGGAACTAATATGATCCACAAGGTATATGAACTCTGCCATCCTCTATTGATTTCAAGGATGCAAACTCGAGAGGGGACCATGAGATTTAATGGTTCAATCCTCTCCTATGCTGGGCCGACATAGGTAATGAGTGTAAGTGGGACTCACTTTCACTCATTTCGGTGCTCGATACTCCTCCCAAGACTCAATTCTCATAAGACTCCTCGTCACCATCTCAAATAGCCTCGTGGAGGCACTCATTGTCTCAATTTGTCTCATGGAGATACTCATCATCTCAATTAGTCTCATGGAGACCCTCATCATCTCATTAACTCAAATTCAAAGGTCCTCTATTATTTCAGGGACTTTAACGCATCTCAATAAATCCAATTCTCATTTAAGAACTCAAGGATTCAGATCATCAATTAGAAGAAGTCGTTTAGACATAACATCAAGAACTCAATTATGAAGACTCATTGGATCATCAAGCTCAAATAACTCAACTTCATACTCACATCAAGATTCCCATAATCATACTTACATCAAGGCTCTAAACTCCATCCCTAGGTTCATTCATGCACGCTTTCAAAAATTAACACATAGGGTTTATACAATATCTCATGAAAAGTATTCAATTCAAGGAAATAAGTTTATAATGATCATCAACATATGAAAATATATGTAATAGATACAATTTTCAAGAAAATAATCAAGAAAGCATTTCAAGAAACATATATGGGGACTCATGGACTCTCTACTCATCTATGACCATCTATGGGGCACATGAGAGAACAATCTTATGCTTTCGTTTAGCCTTACACACCTGGAATAAATCTCTTCAAATCACCCATCAAGAATCTCCAATCTCACGTTCTTCTTTCTTCTCTCTCAAGCCCTAACTTTCAAGTATTGTGAAGAAGGACTTAGAATGGGGTTTTTGATCCTATTTACTAATCAAAACAACCTAACTAGGTCATGAATCAAGTTTAGGAGAGGTTGGGAAAAGTCCAGAATGCCCCTCAAAAGGTTTAGAATTTTAAACTTTGGTGGAATAAAGGTCGGGAACCTATCGTTCACCTGAGAAATTTGAAAAATTCAATTCCGTCAAAAAGTTGAAAAAAATATAAGTGTGGGTCCGCGATAGGTTCGCATCACAGAGTTGTCGTGTACCCTCACCGTTTTCGGTCAATTTTGTAAACAATATTTTTCGACTCGATTGCTCTTAAATCGGGTCGAGACTCAATTTTTTGCGCTGACCACAAATTCGGCCTTGAAATTTTCATCAGAGCTTTAAAAGACGCATTACGCGCACGTCTCCATTCTGAGGGTATTTTGGTAATTTCATCGGATGTTACACATTTGCATTGCATTAATATTAAGAAATGACCTTTTCTTTTTCCCTACAACTATTTCAGTCAGACTGTCCATCAATCAAAGTCATAGTAAGAGTAAGAGTTATCTTTCGGGTTACGCTTCTTCTTCTTCTCTTCTTTTGCAGCATTGTTCATTCACCAATCGATATGGATCTTTCATTTTGTCACCATTTAAGCGTGAGCAAGTAAAATGTATTTGGTTAATATTTACTTCTAGTGTTTTTTTCCACCTCTTCATTATTCTTACTTCTCTTTGTCTTCTCACAGATGATAGTACTGTGATCTTCATGGTTTCCTCCTCTTGTAGCAGTCCAAAAATTTCTTTCTTCTTTTGTTTTAGGTGAGGTCCTGTAATCTGTTTTTCAAATCCAATCTTCATCTTATGACTTCCTTCTTTATTATCAATGAAGGAATGAAGGGAATCCATACTGGGGAATGCAAAATTACTCCAACTTATTCAGCTATCGTGGTACCTCTGATTTTTGGTATAAGCAGGCATCACTTTGGCTATTTTTTGTAAAATGCTCCGTATAACAGTAACTCTTGGCAGTTTAGCAATTGCCTTCTTCTAGTAAATGTTTTTAATATGTTAGCCACATTCTTCAAGCATCCATGCCTGCTGTATTAATATATTAGTACTAACTATTTTTGTTATAAACATGTCATTTGATACATTACTCTTTCTGTCAAGTTTATGCATATATGATTTTCCTTGTTCTGACCCTTAAATATGGTATTTGGGTTGGGTTTCATCACTGTTTAGGATCTTTATTGCTGTGTTGGATAACAAATTTGTTTTTAGCAACTACAACAATTGTTAAGTCAGACCTACTACTTACTAATATATTTTTAAGCAATTGCAACAAATACCATTGGAGAATATTGACTTGCTAAAATTAGTTTCAACAATTATGATAATTATTAATTTACATATTCTACTTGCTAATTTTTTTAGCAACTATAACAATTGTTAAATTGGACCTACTACTTGCTAATATATTTTTAAGCAATTGTAACAATTGTCGTCGGAGAATATTGACTTGCTAAGATTAGTTTCAAGAATTATAACAATTGTAAATTTACACATTCTACTTGCTAATTTTTCTTTTAGCAACTATAAAAATTATTAAATTAGACCTACTACTTGCTAATATATTTTTAAGCAATTGCAACAATTATTTTTTGAAGCTATTCACTTGCTAAAATTAATTTTAGTAATTATAACAACACATTCTACTTGCTAATTTATTTTAGCAACTACAACAATTATTATATCAATTCTGAACAACAAGGATTCAACACTAACATATTATATAATTAACTAAAAATATAAATAATAAAATAAAAGTTTAGCATTAAACCAACATTCAAAAAGACATAAAAGAAATGTAAAAGTTCAACATTGAACTACCATTCAGAAAAACATAAAAGAAAAGTTATCTTTGTCTGTTAGCAAAATAACTACAACCCAAGATAATTTTCAACAACCCACCCTACTGTTGGAGCTCTTTAAAGTTTTGACTGCCCTTTTTTGGCACCTGATATTGCCTTAGAAATCTAAGATTTCCTCCTTTTTACACCAACAATAGTGTGAGGTTTTGAATTTCTTTTGGACATCAGTGTCACGATGTGTGTTTCTAGTGTCTCCACCTTGGCAGTCAACTGAGCTATTTTTTTAGAACTATTTTACATCCACAAGCACATGAAAGAATCCCAAAATCTCCACCGATATCACCATCAACATCATCACCAACAGTACCACCACCAACACCAATACCAGAAGGACCAACACCTTCACCAACAGTTGCACTAACATCACCAGCATCACCATCAATATAAAAATAATTTTTGAATGTTGTTGCAACATCATTCGCAACACTAGCAAAAATTTCGTAAATAGCTCTTAAAGCATTAAACTCCTTTTTAACCACAAACAAATCCCTTTGAATAACTTATGCTCCAACCAAATCCTTTCGAAGCTTTTCAAGCTTGGGATCTATCTTGTCTTCTTCCAATGGAACAAATTCAGCAGTATATTTCTTCTCTATCTCAGTGGTTGAAGGAGCTATCTACGAATACACAATCTATGCATAAAAATAAATAGTGAAGATAGGCATAATTTAGCAACTACTATGGCAGCTATAACAATTATTGAGGATAGGAATAATAATTGCAGAAATTATTTTAGCAACTGTACAACAACTGTTGAACTAGACGTATGCTAGCAAAATAATTGTTGAATATAATACAAAATGAGAATGAGAAGTCTTACCGAGTTAGACAGGGGATCAAACAAATCATCAATTTTAACTGAATTACTTTTCTTGCATTCAGTCATGTAAGCATTCTCGAGTAAGCTTCTTCATCTGATAAATGTTTAAACAGACGCCGAAGTTAAGGAATAGCTTCAAATGGCCAAACCTATATAAAATAATATCATCACAGATCAAAATAATGAATCAAACATTAATAAAGATGAAAAAATATTGAACAAAGAATAAAGTTTACCTTGAAAGCCCAAGGAAAGCCAAAAAGATTGATTGCTTTTTCTATTGGGTTTAATTCCTTCAACAAATATTCAATGGTGAGTTTGAAGCTTTCATGGCCCATGAATAAGCATAAAATGCCTTATGATCAGCATTAAGGTCAATCTAGTCATTCATAATTTTTGTGCTTTGATCGCGTGCACAAAGAATAGTATGCACGAACCAAACTAAACACAGTGACTTCTTGCAATATTTATCAACCTTCTCAGAGTTTAGAAGGGAAATCAAATCCTTCTCTTTGAGACTAAATTTTGTAGTTAACTCATGCAATTTCTTATGCCTTTCAACAACCTTAGGATCAGAACTCTTTAATGACTTCTCCAACAGGTCAGCAACACTAAGAGTATGATGACACTTTAATCCTGTCATAATTGAAAATTCTTTCATTCCGAAACAAACTGGCATGCTATAATAATTGATTCAAATGGTTTTTTCATCACAAATAATTCTTCGCCGAAGAAGTTGATATACTAAGCTCATAGGAAACTTTGGAACTTTTTCCTCAGATATGTTTAAATACTTTCCAAATATAGTAGATCGAAAATATCTTTCCAACTTTTGTTCCACCAGAACCTTTCTGAATTCAATTAAAAGATTTTTTCGTACCCCATCGAATAACAATATCACCTTTTAAATCAACTTCGTGATTGTCCAAGTATATCTGCAAACCATAGTTTGAAAATTTAACGATTTTAACAACAATATCTGCTGAAAGAGGACTATTAGGAGGGGAATCAGCAGTGGAAGGGACATTGTCTGATTTGCTGGCTTGTTTTGAAGCTGAATCAGCTTCGTCACATATATTTTCCTTCTTTTCTTCTTCTTCTTTTGAAGAAGAACCAGCTTTATCTCTTGTCAATTGTTGTTGAGCCTCAAACCCTTTGTTTGTTTGTCTAGGAGTTGAGGCGACCTCATCCTCATATAATATTGCGACATCTTCCGCTACTGTTTCTGCTTTTACTTGGTATTGTGGATTAAGTCTGTTAGATTTGGGAATAGGTTTACTTGAAACATTTGATCTTTTTATCTAAGCCATTTTATCTACACAGATGAAATAAAACTAAATTAGCATAACTAATTCTTCAATAAAATAAAAAAATATACTACAGTAAATGCAAATGATTAAAGATGCATCAATAACTGAAGTTATTACAACAACTTAATGTAGCAATTTAAGAAATTAAAAGTATAGCTGCTAAATTACTCAATAATTAGCTAAAAAGTTTTCCAACAATTCAATAATTATTAAATCATACAAATCACTTATTGAGAATTTTGTTTAATAACTATAACAATTGCTAAATCAGACATCATAGTTGCTAAAATATTTTTAAGCAAATGTAATAATTATTGTTGAAGGCTGTCCACTTGCTAAAATTATTTTCAGCAACTCTTAAGCAAATGCTTAAGTTGTACTTTTAGTTTCTTAGATTGCTAATTTAAATTACTACAACATCTTAAGGTTGCAAGTTTCGCAGTTGTTTTATCAAGTACTTTAATTATTGGGACTTATTAAGCAACTAAATGATTTTTCTACAACAACTTCATTAAGTTCAGTCGATTTTCATTCGTCACTGTCACAACACCACCACATTAATGAATACAAGTACAACTACTTGTGCAATTGCTTAAGAGTTGCTTAAGTTGCTGCAAAGGTTGCAACTATTAGTTCAGTCGATTTTAATTCATCACCCTCAGACCACCACCACAATAATGAATACAACTATAACTACTTAAGCAGTTATTTAAGAGTTACTTAAATTGCTCAAGTTCAGTCGATTTTTATTCACCAATGTCAACACCACCACAGTAATGAATATAAATACAAATACAAATACTTGTGGAGTTGCTTAAGTTGCTGCAAAGGTTGCAACTATTAAGTTCAGTCGATTTTCATTCATCACCGACACAACACCCATCACAATAATGAATACAACTACAACTACTTAAGCAGTTGTTTAGGAGTTACTTAAATTGCTCAAGTTCAGTCGATTTTCATTCGTTAATGTCAACATCACCACAATAATGAATACAATATTATTAGAGTGAGTGAAAAGTAAAAAATACAGAGCAATCTATGAAATACTTGAAGAAAGAAACTCATTCATATTCTTATTTTTCTTTTTATATCAAAACCCTAACTATGGAGAAATTTCAAAACCCTAACTATGGAGAAATATTCTCTTTTACCTCAGTAATAACGAAAACAAGCGATGGAGACAAAGACAACGACGATGAGCAAAGCACAGGATGAACAAAGGAGGAGGCGATGAAGGCCTTGACTATGAAGAAGAAGATGTAAAGAAGAAGAGTAGAAGTTCTGTTCCATTAGATTTTTTAAACCTTGAAAAAGGAGATGAATGACTTTTGATTTGAAATTACATTCATGAGGCCTACAAAAAAGAGATTAAAACTTTTAAAAATTATAAATCACCCCTATTTAACTTAAACCCTTAATTAGTAGAGTATTTGACTTGGCTTTGATCAAGTTGTCACCTTTTTTTAATTGGTAACTTTTTTTGTCACCCCTCTCTCAAATTTCTCAAGTCACTTTTGATATTTTTTTATTTGTGTTGGGATGACATCTTTCATATGATTCCTCTAGAATACGATTTGTGATATCATAGGTTTTTCAATCCGAATAGTCTTTTAATAGCTTGATTTTGATTGGGAATTACATGAGGATTTTTAATTAAAAATAATTGATTCCTTGTGGCATTATTAATTAATAAGAAAAAGAAAAGTTACTCTGATTCTGCCTCTTTCAATTCACACTAAGGTCTCGTGGCACTCTTTGGCTGTATGAGGCATTTCATTTCTTGTTGGATATTTACATTTACCATTATTTAGACAAGACCTACACTATTAGTTGAGGTTCATATCTAAAGTCTTTCCTAGTTCCTCACTACTTCTTCAATCCTCTTTTCTTCTTTTGTCATGTTTTCTTTTTCTTCATATTCCTCATAATCTTTCTAGTATAACCCTCATACATCTATTCTTAAAGAAAATATTTAGTGAAGATCATTCAAATCCTGATTAATCATGAATCAAGTGGGGAAAGTCTTTTTTATTGGTGGGTCGTATGACTAGAGTTCATCTATAGGCACTATTTCAGGAATTTGTACCTCTTTTAAGGCAATTTTGATGCAGTAAATGACATAAGATTTTGATTATTTTTTTAAAATTAAAAACAGGCATTGGAGTTCTCCTGATATTACGATCCAAGGCTAGGGTCTAGACGTGACACGGCGAATAGCGAACCTGAAAGGATCCCAAATAATCTTCTTAGCATATCATAATCACATCCTTAGTTGTGGAAGCAAATTAAGACAACAAGTAACAATAGAGTCTAAAAGAAATGGGACTTGGGACTTCTATCTCGACAATCAACATAAAGAGTATAGAGGGAAATATGGAACTAAGAGAAGTCTCTCATAATGACATAAGCATAAGAGAAGTCAAGCTCATAATACAAACCAACTCAATATCCAACAAAACCTCTACTATGAATGGAGCGGGGATCAAAACATCTCTCGAGCTCATCCTCATAGATAAGTATCCAAACGTATAAGATAAAGTCTTATCATAAGCATAAAATAAAAAAAAATTATCCCCAAATGTGAGGACTCACCAAATGCTAACATCAAACTGTTAGACCCCGTGAATAATTAATTATGGTAAATTGTCGCGTTGGAAAATTTCGTAAATTTTGTGAAATTTCACT
>JAABOM020059410.1:0-12848 GCA_011800125.2 Solanum clarkiae
AGAGAGAGAGAGAGAGAGAGAGAGAGAGAGAGAGAGAGAGAGAGAGAGAGAGAGAGAGAGAGAGAGAGAGAGAGAGTCAGAATGTTTTAGAGCGTGCTCAAAACTAGAAAGAGGTCTATGTTGATGTATTTTGATATTCTTTTAGCAAGGGTGAAGTATAGATGTTAAATAGGAGAAACAAAGTACTTTTGAGGTAATAGAGCTAAACTAGGCTTATAATTTCGATGTAAGAGTATCATAAGATTCATACAGTGATGAGCTTAGCTAGATAATAAGGTCAGGTATACTAGATAAGTAAATGGTACATGAGTTGTAAAGAGAGAATGTGGATCAAGTATTCACTATGAGACTTTAGTAGGCCTATATTCCTAAATTGTCACTTAGTAGTTATAGGTTGGTATAATACAAGGGAAGTGTGTGATGAAGATGGTAGCATAATCCCTAAGCTTGAAATTTTGGGGAGTGTTGTGAAGAGAGAGATAACATGATGATAGTGATAGTCCTTGTTGGAGATTTGACCTAAGAGTCTAGTTGTGGTGTGTATTCAAGGATTATGATGTTGAGTGGCAATGGACATGGTTCTAGGAGTAGAGTAGAAGTATCCCTTAGACAAAGATAGTAAATGAAGGAAGAAGCACTAGAAATGAGGAGACTTAAGAGGTTTGAGATATGTACCCATGATTATGTACAAATGTGTGAAGCTCTAAGTAATGACTGCTATGAGAATCTAGATAGTATATTTGAGTTGTAGATGTGGAGTAGGCTGATGTAAGTAATCTTTGTTGTCACAACTAGCTAAGTCAATTTGGGGCTTATGGATAAATAATGATGAGTTTTTCATGATAGTCTACGTATTATACAAATGAGTTTGGGGAGGGGGGGCACAGGAGTTGGAAGTCTACAGGCAAAAAGAGGAGGGTAGATTGTAAGATTTGTGGGAAGTGGTTATGTACGCCATAACAATAGCAAATATAGAGAGATTTCCATTGAGACAGGAAGGAGCTAAGAATGATATCGTTGAAAAGACTTTGAGTGGCGAGTTATATGTATGCGACTATAACATAATAGAAGAGTTTAAGATATTCTTGTGGGTGGTGATTCCTTGACCTATTGGAGGTATATACTTACAGCCTAGTAGAGGAAATTAATTCCCAAATTTAGAGAGAGGACCTTTAGAGCTAAGGGGAGATGACAAGGTGGTAAACTAGAGTAGATCTTAAGTCTTCGATAGTGATGGGCTAATCAAGATGAGACATCAATCTTTTTCTATCTCATATGATTTTTACCCTCCAATTGAAATGATACTCTATTCCCTTCTGGTGGATGACTGCCATGCCTATGGCCTAGTCCCATGCACATCATGTTGATTCTCGTTCATGTTGAGATTCGAGGATGAGAAGCGATGAATTCATTCATTAATCTTGATTTTACCCATGAATCCAAGAGTTTCTAGTGCTATGCTAAATAAGATGTGACCTGAGTTTTACAATACATATAGCTTTGTGAACTCAGAGTGAGTTTTGATAGACGAGGGAGATTTTACTTTGTTATGAATATCTTCAGATAAGATTTTTTTATTGAATCGTGCTAATGATCTCCATTCCAAGCCCTTTGAGCAATCCAGCTTTCCAATCTTGATAGAAGTGTTTATGATAGTAGATAATTTATGGGTGATGGGAGAGAATGAGTGCTCCTGAATTGTGATAATGGAGTTGAGTTCCTATCTTCGAGTTGATGTTCCTTTTGAGCCTCTGCATACTTGAGTATGCAAGTCCTTAATAATATTCGTGCCTAATAATGAAGTTGGAGATAAAGTTTAAACTCTAAACATTATGTTCGAAGTCTAATCATGAGAATGAGTATTCGAGCAACTAAGTATTTGAGTTCTTGATGATATTCGTACTTATTTTACACAGAGACGTAGTAGTAGAAGTTTTGCCAATTGGGGAGATGATGAGTTCCTCCAGGTCCAAATAGTGATGCTGATAGTAGTAGACTGAGGATGAGGGTAGATAAGGAGGAGTGGGTGTATCCTTATTATGATATTGGTGTTAAATTTGTGTCATGTAGGGATAAAGACAGGAAGAAGGAGAGAGATAAAACCTTATGATGAGCAGTAAATAGGTAAGAGCATGTTGGTGTGACTTAGAGTGAGAACTCATTGAATGGTGGAGGTAAAAGTGCTAAGACTTGAAAATTTTACGGTATAATTAAAGTGGTTAGAGTGATAGGCTTGAATTCGTGGTTGTTGTTATGCGAGTATCGATGATAGACTAGTGAAGACTTCGTAATAAGGGTTCGTGAAAGAGTAGTGAAGTAGTGAAGAGGACTAGTGATATTTTAATAAAAGCCCCATGGAAGTTTAGAGTTGAGTATTGAGTATTAGCTTTGTGTACATATGATCATCTCGTGAATAGCACCTTGAAGCTTAGAAGTAGGCTTGAATAGAAGAGGAGGAGGAAGTCAGATGGAAATTTGAGTAAGAGCTATGAGCTTAAGTTGATGGAGTATAGTGCCATAAAAAGGAGTACAATTAAGGTGGGCATTTAAGATCGAGAGTGTCCATAGAGTCTTGTATATCACGATGATCGCATTCTCGATTAGAGTTGATGACCTCCTTCCTGAATCCAAAAAATTGATTGATGAGGTGTTCGAATGATTCGAATTGGTCAAGTTCTAATGTCCCCTCCGTGCCTGCTGGTGAGGATGTTAAGGTATAAAATGAGAACCTTATTGGATATATTGTAGGATTGTGACTAACTTACAAGGTAGCACAAGGTGATCTTGAGTTAGGCTTGACTTTGATAAGAGTATGCAGTAAAACTTAGGCCTTGACGAGAGTTATAATTGCAGATGATGATACCCTCTAATGAGTTGAGTTTTCTACTCTTGAGTCAATCTTCACTCATGAATTAGAGTATTTGAGTAATTAAGTTCTTGATGTGTATATTCCTGAGTCTAAATAAACACTGTTAAGATCGATAAGGAGTCAAGAGTTTGATTGATTGATTGAGTATTAAGAGGAGCTTTTGATTGTGATTCTTGCCTTGATATACATCGCTAGAATGGAATCGTGCGTATAACGCATCATTCCAAGCTCCAATGGGAAATTCGAGACCAGATTTGCGATTAGCACAGAAAATTGAGTGGGAAAATGGTCTTAACTCAATTTTAGAGTGGCTGAGTCAAAAGATAATTTTCCGTAATTAAATTCAAAAATAGTATTGATGTGCGTTCGAGGCGCAACATGATTGGGACGGGGACCAAAGCTTATATTTTTTTCTTACAAGAATGAAAAATTGATCAAAAAGCAATTTACAAAAGATTATACATAAAATGCATTTGACAAATGTGATTTATGTGTATTTTCATCGAAAAATAGTTTTTTCAATGAGTTTTAAGTTTTCAATCAAAAATTACATAAGTGCGCACCCAGTTTGTGCCGCAGACTGCTATTTCGGGGTGAATTTTTTCTTTCAATTCATGAAGGGTGTTTTGGTCATTTTCCAACTCCCTCAAAGTTACAGAAACATGTAAAGGGTCGTTTTCTTCAGAGTAAGGGTTTTAAAACTCATTTTTCCTAGCTTCCAAGTGAGAGTTCTTGAGAGAGAATGAAGAGAAAGCTTGAGAATTTCATGATCTGGAATCAATTCCTTGAAGAAGCTTGGGTTATTCTTCATCCCAAGTATGTAAGGCTAAACTAAAAGCATGAGATTGACCTCCCATGTGTCTCATAGATGGTCATAGATGAGTTGAGAGTCCATGAATCCCCATACATGATTCTTGAAGTATTATCTTGATTAAATTCTTGAAAACTGTATTGCTTACATGTATTTTCATATGTTGATGATCATCATAAACATTTTTTCTTGAATTAAATACTTTTCATGAGATATTGTATAAACCCCATATGTTAATTTTTGAAAGCATGCAAGAATGAACTTAAGAGATGAGTCTAGATCTTGATGATATAAATGTGCTTCTTGTTTGTGGTTCTACTCCTGAATTGAATATGTTGATGATGATATTGATATCCTTAGAGTCTTAAAGAGGTTGAACTTAATCTTAAAAGAATATTCCTAATTCATTGAGTTGATGGTTTATGAGATGTATTAATGATAATATTGATGAGATTGATATCCTTAGAGTCTTAAAGAGATTGAACTTAATCTTAAAAGAATGTCCCTAATCCACTGAGTTGATGGTTGATGAGATGAGTTGATATAGGTAGAACAATAATCAATGTAAAAATACCCAATCAGCACGTCTAGTATTTATCTAAAGCAAGATTAAATAGTAGACAATAACCAATCCATACAAATGCAACCCAATCCAAATCCAATCAGAGTACTATCAGGATCTAATTGAGAGTTTCCCTTATCCAACAACAATACACTTATGAGCCAGTGGTCGTACAACAATCTCGTTGACATTGCCACAATTGTTCAATTATTTCTAGGGTAAAGAACGAATCGATCCATATTAGATCCTATCAAACGAGCCCTTTATTATTTCAGGGACCTACCAAGAAATAGGGCCCTTTCTTCGCGATAGTCAATTGTCGACAACTATCCCATGAAAAGAAATAGTTTTGCATAAATCCTCAAAGACTCCTCCTCAACGTAGCAGGAATCCTTCCAAGTTTCAACAATCTCTATTTTTGAAAACTTTTAGTTCAGGTGCAAAGGGGAAGGATACTTGTCGCACCAGCTTAAGCATAAGCTTCATTTTGAAGGGTATGAAATTTGTTATGAACCACCATTGGACCTAATCGCAGATTATGATACATTGGTTACAAAAGGATCGATGATAACACATACCAAGAGGTTAGACTAGAAAATCTATAGTATCAGTCAGTCCGTTTTCTTTTGATTTCATTTATTCTAACTTTTTGATAATGTGATTACAGGAAATTGCAAGACCAACATTACTACTTGCGATCATTTTCATTAGGGGTTCCTAAATTTAAATTTGTTGTCGCTTCACCAACTAGCAAGAACTGGTTCTACCTCATATCACAGCCTGACAAGTGTTGGACTGATGAGGTTCGAATACGAAATACTTATATTGTAGTATTTAATTCTTTCTTACAATTTTATACATCTATGATCTAGTTTGTAATTTATGATTGCAAATATTCAAAATATGGGACTTATTTTATTAGTAACAGTAGTATCTTAACTGCTCTTTTTCTTACGCAGCATCTAGATATATTCTATTACCTCCGAAAGAAGTTCAAGAACCAATTTGGTGCCCATTACAGATACACCATGGTGAACTGCCTATTCAAGAATTTCATAGTTGCAACGCATGCTAGGTACTACGACAGTCCCAATGATGATGAAATATGTATACAATAATTCATCAATTGTCTTCCTGAGGTATATAAGCATAAAAGGGGTGTGACCAACATTATTAAAGGATATGCTATCCCCGCGGGGACACCTTGGCACCTTGTTGATGAAGTGTATATCCCGATGAACTGTAGTGCTGATTTTCATTGGGTGCTGGAAGTAGTAGTATTGAAGGAAACGTTGATACGTGTCTGTGAATCTTCTCCTAGATTAAGGCGAAGAAGCCCACCGTCTGAGGTTGAAAAAATTACATTGGTGCTGCTAACGTACCTTCAGGATAATGATTTTTATGAAAAAGTTGATCATACAAACTGGGAGACACTTAATGCATACAAGGACAAGTCAACAGGTGATATCATTGGTCCACAACATCCTTTTAAAATCGAGTTTGTAAAAGGAATTGCACAGAAAAAAAGTGACAATGTGTAAGTTCTTTCTCAGTCGCACCTAGAATACTCATTCTTTATTTATTATTTAAACTGTTCATTCTCCAATTAATTTAACTAAATTTTCTTTTGATTCTTTGAAAATGCAGAGATTGTGAAGTTTTTGTAGAAAATTTTGCTGAATGTCTAAGCGATGGCATACCAATCCCTTCTATGCAATGGATACTAACTACTTGCGTAAGAGATACGCTGTGCTTTTATGGAAATATGGATTTAATAAGGCTTCAAAAGGGTACGCAAGTGACAACGATGATGCCCCCCTCCCCTAAGGAACCTTTCTGTCCACCCGATATAGAAAAATTAGTTGTTCTTTCTTAAACCATTCCACTAATGTACTTTTATTTTGTTTACAGTCATTGAAAATCACTCCAACGCTATTTACTTCTTTATTTCTAACTTTTTAGTGTACAACAAGTATTATTCTTTTATAATACAGTTTTTGTGACTTTTTTAATGATATACATGTGTGATTACTTGATACTTATAGCCAATCACATTCATTGATACTACATTGTTTATCCATTCTTGAAATCAGTCGTTTATGATGTATACTTTATTAATACTTAACAAACATCATTCCACATCACTAAATCTTCATATTTATTTCTACCTAGGTTTCAAAATATGAAAAACTAAATTCTAAAAGGACAATCATTTCAATACTAGTAATTTATCTTGTTAAAAGATACCTAATTTTATTTTCTTTGTGAAATTGGGTCAATACTTACTATACATGCACACATTCACTTTCAATATATTCTTTACTATTCACCTGGCAATGACTCAAACAACTTATAAATACGTAGCTTTAATTCTAATCGAATAAAAAAGAAGAAGGTATCAATGAAGATTATCGACTGATACCTCAACCAAATTATGTTGCTATCGATGCATGAAATAAATCATTTACAGTATCTAATTCAATGATACTTAACAAATATAATTCAACACCAACCTATCTTCTGATTATCTTCTCACCAACTATCAATGTAACAACAATTAAGATCTAAACTAACAACCATTTCAAAGCATATTTATTGAAAATATATAAATCATGTTTATTCAAACCATATGAATAATTAAAAAATATATTTATTCAAATCATATTCATGATTCCTAATAGATTCATGGTCAAAATAAGCGCAGATACTAGTCACTTTTCTTTTGGAAAAAAAATACATGAGCATCTATTATGTTCTTCTTGCCTACAATGACTACAACAATTTGTGCTTGTGCTGATGTTTTCTCTCATACTCTTCATTCTACCTTTCTTTGGTCTTTCAGACATTATCTTGTACTTTGGCGGTAAAACTACATCAGCAAAAACTTCTTTTGGTACATTCTATTCTGATCTATCTGGCATCGGCATTATCACCAACTCATAAGTACTTGCTAACACTTTCGATTTATAATAATCAGAGCAGTATGGATGCATATCAATTACATTCTTGCTTTTTATTACAACAATTGCGTGTTAACATGGTACTTCGTCAATCTAGAATTTTCACAACAACATCTTTTCCTTTCAAGGCAGACAATGTACCTTCGACCAACATCATAAACTGAAAAAATATACTCGAACAATGGTACCACCTGTTCAAAAGATTGAAACATGTTGATACACACTTAGTTATGGTTTCAAAATAATACTTATGTTCTTTCACTTTTAATTTTTTTTGTTTTGCTAGTGTTTGATAGAAAACAATAACACTTTACAAGATCATACCATCAAACTTCATTATAAATTAGCTTTCACAGAGATAAACTAAGGTACGTACCTTCATTGAAGAAGAACTAGCAGTATTATCAAGTAGAATTTGCTCATATTTTTTTACCTAAAGTTTTTTGGTATACGAAGCCCTCTCCCTATTCTTGCAATTTCATGATCCAAAAAATATTCTTGTCTCCTCTAAGAAATCTATAATTGGCAGTTCTTTTGCCTCAACAAGGCATCTATTGATACATTCCGATATTGGATGTCATAAGAAGGTCTCTGTTTATCGAGGTATGTACTCTAGCCTATTTCGCATAATCAACGGTTTCTAGATAATCTTTGACCCTCCAATCTATTTTAACAACCTTCACTATTATCCTGTTAAATGCTTTCACTCGGTAACACTTAACCATAGCATCGAACTTATTACTTAACACATCCTTGCTTCTCCTATAGTTTATACAAACATTCTTTCAAAGTGTCAGATCCGTGCATAATGCGGGATATTTGGGAATATAAGACCAACACTCTTGATTATACTTTCATTACGATCAGATACAAATAGAGATTCTCTCTATCCCTCAAAGAATTTTTGAACTGCAGAAAAAATTATGACCACAAAGAATCGTTCTCGGTATCAACAACTGCATAGGCCAATGACAAAATGCAACCTATATTATTTAATCCAAATAAATAAAAAAAATTCTTTTAGGTACTTTTGTTGCTGCAAAAATAAATAAATTAATGGCAATACAAAACTTGATACCTGCACCATCAAGTGTACTTGTTGATATGAAGGTCCCTTTATAAGGCCCATTTAGATATGCCCATCAACAGCGACTACGGGTCTGCAAAATAGTAACCTCCATATAAATGGGCGCAATGCAATGAATATATACTTGAGCTCATGAGATTCAGATTTGATTCTTGTATATGACTTTGAATACACCATATTTAACATGTATATGTATTTTGGCAACATTCTATATCCATCCGCGGGCTTACCCCGTAAAATGTCCATTGCACGCTTCTTTGTATGCCATGCTTTGTGATATGTAATATCAACTCCAAAGCCATCTTTAACATCATCTTTTATATCATTTAGAGTGTGATTACGCTTGTGATTAACCAGTTTCGGAACCATTACACCACTCACGAACGACAACGTCGCCTCAATATTGTTCAACAATCTTTCCCTTATCATACATGTATGTGCTTCGTTGAAGTATCTGATTTTAAGAAAATCAAAATTTTTTCTTCGCGATGACTTCATACCCCAAGCACAATCTTCAGAGAAACATCTCAACACATAATTGTCATGTAAACGCAAATATTCAAACTAAAAATTTTCAAAATTACTCATGTTGCACAGAATACCTATAGCTAAATATCAAAATATATGTACTTGTTCAACTATCATAATTCCCTTTCAATGATACTATAAGTAAATATTTTAAAATATTGATACCTTTATTTGTCAGATTTTTTCACCCTGAAATTGAATCTCTTGTTGATCTTACATTTTTCCATCGCTTCCACTAATGTGGCTTTGTCCTTGTACATTTATTTAACCTTGACATCAATATTAGAAGAATCAGAAATAACATTTGATGCTTCAAGTTGAGGGATGGAGCAAGAAATTGTCAAATCTGCTTCTACCATACCTGTCGAAGCATAAAAAACCAAGGTATCCACCGCGTCCAAATTGACACTATCCATGCATAGTGGGTACATTCCAAATTCCAGCTCTTTTTTTTTTTTTAATTTCAACATACAGTTTTACACCCATATTATTTCTTATTGAAATTGGAGAAGCATTTTCATCAACAATGTATCGTATCTCAATTTTTTTCCTTTGCTCATCGGTACCTAACTCAACAGCTATCGCAGATTTGAGGTCAAAAAACGAAAAGTTTTCACCGACAATAATTTCATCGCTCTTGTATCGAGTATATATAGTGTCTGATTCCCAAATACTTGAATGTCAAATCAATATAGAGACATTCATCTTCTATGTCATTTTTTTCATCCGATGAAACAAAAATCTGTAAATTAAACAATGATGCTCAATGATTTTTTAAAAATTTTTAAACCTAACAGTCTGTAACATTTTTTTTATGGGATTGATTTTTAACAGCACCAATGCTTAGTGTTAATCAAGGGCTAACCCATTAATTGACTGTTTTTTTTTTCATATTTAGCGTAACAGCTTGAAACTCAAGCGATGATATCAACACTATTTTCAGGTATCATGAAACGCAGAAAAAGTGGGGATTTTCATTAATTAATGAAAGAGTGGAGAATATTAGGAATTATGCCTTTACAGTTTGTCATTTATATAATTTTTACTAGTTTAATACAATTATCCTTATTATTTATTAGTACTCTTTTTAACTCCGATATCAAGTCAATAATGAATAATTATTAATGAATAGCGAAAATAATTACGTGAACAAAAAAGTGTTAATTGTATATAAAATTTAATAATTCTCCTAATTGTTTCAAATAAAATTTAGGTTTGAAAATACTGCTAGACGTGTTTCCAGCTAAGGTTGAGAACCATAAAGAAAATTTTATTAGAATATTTACTTATCTTCATGAACAGAGGGTTGGAGATTTTGTTAGATTAGTTAGTGTCTGATGGTTAGTATTCGAGAAGAGAGAGAGTGTCATTTTTGGAGTAATATAAGTATTTTCATTTAATTCATTTATTTTAAGATAAAATGGTTTTTAAATTCAAATAGGGGAAAATCATTTACATCTTCAAACTTTGTTTGAAATTTTCAAACTTTATTTTAAAAATTAAACTCTTCCCTCAACTGTGAACAATAATTATTCTTCCCTCTTTATCCTAATTGATTTTTTGAAACATCTATTTTACCCTTTGTTTTTTCTTTTTAATTTTTTGAAATGATTTTTATTTTTTAATTTAAGGAACAAATTTTTTATTTAAAAATATTATTTTTCTATCCAAAAAATAAAATAAAACTAAAACATGTTAGTTGAGTATATAAGTTATTGGCACTCTATTATAAAATAAATGAGCAGAATAAAAAAAATTAATATTTTAGTAATAATCAAAACTCTAATATCTATTCATAATAAACAATGATAACTATTAAATATATTCCAAAGTAAGAGAAAAAAGTGCAAGTCTACCGCTATGCACAGGGTCCAAGGAAAGACCTAACCACAAGATTTATTATAGATAATTTTACCTTGCATTCTTACCAAAAGTTATTTTTAACGCTTGAACATGTGACATCTTGGTCATATGACAACGATTTTACCAGTTATTCCAAGACTCCTATTCTTTCAAAGTCGATAATACAAAAATATTAGTAACAATAGAGGTATATTCTATAGTAATTTTTTAGAAGGATGTATATTTGTACCGTAAATAATTTTATTATTTTTTAGTTTAAAAAATATTTCATTATTGACAAACAAAAATCGTTTATTAATATAAACATTACTACTTATTAATAAGGGAATAAGGTAGCAGCTTCCGGTCGCAGTTGTCTGCTTGAGCAACTTCCGATTGTCTTGCCTGCTTCAGCTGCCTGCTTTTTCTCCTTTATTATATGGGGTCAATAAAATATATTTCGTGGATTTTTAATTTAATCTTTTCAAAACATTTGCGTATTGACGTGTCTGCTTCAATTATTTCGTACTATTTTTTTAGCTGCTTCAATTACAATTTTACAATAATTTTTTAAATATAGATAAAAAAATCTATTGATTTACATAAATCGAGACTAAAAATAATTTATATTGTAGCCTCCGTTGAGCCAATACAAAATAATTTGTGGGCTTTTTAATTTAATTTTTACAAGGTAATTGTGTATTGACATGTCTGCTTCAACAACTTCATAATATTTCATTACCTATTTCAATTATAATTTTAGAATATCTTCTAAAATATGTAGAAAAGATCTATCGATGTCATATGAATTGAGACTAAAAAATAATTTATATTGCAGCTGCCGGTGAGCTAACAAAAAATAATTTGTGGGCTTTTTAATTTAATCTTTTTAAAATAACTCTGTATTGATGTGTCTACTTCAATAATTTCATAATATTTCTTTAGCTGATTCAATTACAATTTTACAATATCTTAAAAAATATATAGGGAACATCTATCAATATTTCATAAACCGAGATTAAAAAATAATTTACATTGAGTCAATACTAGCACGGACCTTTGCCACTAGTTTGATAATAAGAAATAATTGAAACATGCATCTATATGTATCTCTACTGCATATAATATTAAAATAGTAATCATAAAAAATAACAGTACATTTGATTCTACTTACTATCATATCAAGGAGCTTAAATAAAAAACTATAAATTCTTGGATTTGAAAATACTTATTATTATACACAATATAAAAAATATTACATAGATGAAAGATTGAAAATGTCAAAAATAAAATAGAAATTGCATAGGGTAAAGGGAAAGAATGTCTATTATTCATAATTGAAAAAGAAATTTCACTTTTAAAGTAAACACGTATAAATTATTAACACCCACCAATTCAAATAGGTGACTATTGATAGACATCTATTGGTGAATAAATATGTGGTGCCTATTCCTTCGAAAAAATTAAGAGTGTGCAAAAATTAAATCGATCGATAAAAATATTATTGATTTATTATTATTGAGCTATTAGGTTATCGAATTTTTAATGATTTAAAAAAAATTATTGAGTTATCGGGCTCAATATCGAGTTTTACTATTAGATTATTTGAGTAAACTGATAACCCAATAAAATTATTATAATTACTATTTTACCCCTTCATAAATATTAAATATTAGTAATTTAATAGTAATAGGACACTATAGAAATACTTTACATATTTTAATCTTTATAGTATTTAAGTGATTAGTTATCCACTTTAGTATATTAGTTTGTGATTAACTAATTATATATTTTTGCAAGTTTATAAACATAGTTTTCGTACCCTATCTGCTTTTAATTTAAATTCTCATTATCATTCTTATTGGATAAACCGCAAATCGAACCGTTAACGACTTAACCGATAAACCAAAAATCAATAAAAAATATTTTATTGATTTCTTTTTTACTTAGCATATTTAAAAATAAAAAACTGATAAATTGAACCGATAATGTATAAAATTGAACTGAACCGCCTGATGCACACCCCATTTACGGGCCTAAGATTATCTACTATATAACAACAACAATAACATTAACGACAACAATAACAATAACGACTACAACAACAACTACAACAATAACAATAATAATAATAATAATAATAATAATAATAATAATAATAATAATAATAATAATAATAATAATAATAA
>JAABOM020059411.1:0-12848 GCA_011800125.2 Solanum clarkiae
GGGATGGCTATTGGTTAGGTTATTTAGGAGTTATGTGGACTTTTGAGTTAACAAGGAAGTTATACCCGCAAAATGAGTTTTCAGGTAAAGTTCTAGTAAACAACCTTGGAGTGGAATTCTGACGATTCCGTTAGCTCTGAAGCGGTCAAATTACGCTAGGAGCATATCTGATACAATTATATTATGGATTGCAAATTTGATCAACCGGAACCAGTTAATAGTTGGCTCAGTCAATTCCCTAGGGAACCATACCTTGGGTGAGAATTTGTATAGCATAGTTGGCTCCAAAATGTCAATTTTGGTCTAGGACGATCCTCGGTTTGATATCGGGAAAGTCCGGATGCGATTTGACCACTCGGGTGCTTTACATTAAAGGTTGCAATCTAGAATTGGGACCCTTAATTTATTGCAGGAAGCTCCGTTAGAAAATTTGAGTACACCATTGGATCTAGAACATCAAAATCCATAGGGACACATAGTTCGTTTATGAAAATCAGAGTCCAAATGAGCTCGAAACAACAAAAGAAAGGTGGAAAGTTTAATGGGAGAGGGGTAATGTGGCACCTCTTCCTTGTTCCACGTGAAAGTAACCTCGAAACACCCACTTTATATATATACTAGTAAAAGCTATTAGGGCGTTGCCCAGGCCCACTAAATGTGTTTGATTATTTTTATACTCTTATTCGTATAATTAAATTTGAATTTAAAATATGATACTATTTGTTTTAATTTGTTTGTCCTTTTTTTTTTTGCTTGTTTATTTCAAAAAGAATTTCTCTTTCTTTCTCTAATTTTTGTAACTTTTACAATTTAACTTTTCATAGTACATTTTAGTAAAGGAGCAGAAGCAAGCAGGTAACTTTTACAATTTAACTTTTCATAGGACATTTTAGTAGAGGAGCAGAAGCAGATAACTCAAACAGGTAGGTCGACAAAGAGTTGCCTGCTATGGAAGGTTGTGATTGGTTTGGTGGTAAGGAACTACCACTTATATAAAATGTCTTATTAGGGGTAGTATTATAAAAATTATAGTCAAAGCAGCTAAAGAAATATAATGAAGTAGCTAAAGCATATGCATAAATAATTAGATATCATAAGAAAGGTTTAATAAAAAAAGTCCACGAAATATTTTTTAGGCCCTATATGATAAAGGAGCGGAAGCAGGCAGGTCAACAAGTAACTGCCTGCTTTGGAAGGTTGTGATTGGTTTGGTGGTAAGGAAACACAATATATATAGAGAGAGATTAATTTATCGGGGCGATATAGTAAAATCATAATATTGGGGAGAGATATCTGCTGTCACATTTCTATTGATCTAAAAAGATTTAACTAAAAAGTGCATGAAATATTTTTATGGGACCTATATAATAAAGGAGTGGAAGCAGACAGCTTAAGCAGGCACGACACGGAATATTTTTATTGGTTTGATGGTCGGACTGTAACGACCCCAAAAAGTACCCGAAAATATGCCTCGCAAGCGCCCAAATTGTAATTTTCATATATCTCAAAATCCGTGCGCGATATCAAAAATTCAACTTCATATTCTTGTTCAGGGGTTCATTTTGAGTGGAAAATGAGTCTAACCACGATTTAAGAGAAAACAGTTAGCAATTTCAATTTTCAAAAAAATGAATTCTAGAGAGCTTTCTGCGCCCTTGATGCAACGCGCCAAGGGCCCGCACTAGTGCTTTTTTTATGCAGTTTTGACTTCAGTCCAAGAATTTTAAGTCTTGGGCCTAAGTGTTCCCAAACATGAAACTTCCTATACTTAACCATTTTCACCCTCATATCATTGTAAACATTCCTCAATACTCGTTCAAATACTTAGCCAAATATTTTACTCCTAAACTCAAGTCTCAAAACCCTCTTCAGATCTAAGGATTTTCTCTCAAGCTTTAAGTCTTCATTTCCAATCATCATCAAGTCCATATCCAAAGCTAAGATATGTGGGTTTCTTTCATGGGTTGCTGTTACCCATGTTATCCAAGCTTCTCTTACTCAAAATTTCATGATTTAAAGTTGATTTATTCATGGGTGTTATTTATTATGAAATTCACTGCACACTATGTTGGAGTTTACGAAATTATGACTGTTTTACTATGTTTGGAGGTATGAATCTAAGGTCTATTATGAGAATTGATAAAGGGTCTTGATGTATATTGATTGAGGGTGTTACCAAGTATCTATTGATGACTTTACACTGATTTTTTTAGAATGATTTCACTCTTAAATTGCATGGTTTTACACTAGCATTACACACCCTCTAAGTGTTTGATAAAATGTCTAGTTTTGTTTCTTGAGGAATTGAAGGTCCAATGTATGTTTTAGGAGTTAAATGATTATATGATGATGAAAAGGAATGTATGTGTAGGCTTGGGTAACCTATCGAGGGGTTGTAGGCTTGGGTAACCTATCGAGGGGTCGATACCTTGGTCACCTAGCTCAAGGTGTGTAGGCTCGGGTAACCTTGTTGCGGGTCGGTACCCATCAACCTTGATGGATGGTTTGTACTCTGTCAACCTTGATGGGGGGTTTTGTACTCCATCAATCTTGGTGGGGGATTTGTACTCCATCAACCTCATGAAGGGGTTCGTAGCTCATGTGCCTATCCAAGGGGTGATAGGCCTTGGCTTGCACTGTAATGGTCGCTCCATACACTTGTATTATGATCTATATGAACATATTTTTACGTCAAGCTTCGTTCATACATGTCATATTGTTAGTATGTTATTCATTACGTAAGATTATGCATTTTGCCTATGATGCCTACCTATAGTTGCATTGCGTCCTGCATACTTAGTACATTCAAATGTACTAATGCTTACTCTATGCCTACATGATGTCACCATGTAGGAATCGGTTTACCGCTTGATCACTCCTCCTCCACGTGGCTAGTATGACTTCTATCAAGCTTGTTAGTGAGACCCCCATTCCGGGGACGTCACTTATGATCTCTTGCTAGGTATTAAGACTTTCTCTCTTTGACTTATGTATTGACAATGAGGAGCCTGGTTTCTTTATCTTAGTCCCCGCTCTTATCTATATAGTAGAAGTGTTGTTGGACATGATATGTATCTATGTTATGAGCTTTGACTCTATTAACTATTGATGTTTACAATATGGAAGTTTACCCATAGTTCTAGTTCCACTTGTTTACGTTTATCTCTTATTATCATTTTAATTGCTTCCGCGACCAAGGATGTGTAATGATATACTGTGTGGATTTTTTGGAGTTCCTTTGGGTTTCGCTTTCATCGGTCACATCTAGGCCCCAGGCTTGGGTCATCACAAAGGTGGTATCAGAGCACTAGATTGTTAGATACTTGGAGTCTAACACACCGGGTTGATTGGAGTTTTATTCGTGGTTGTGTTGTGCAACACAACTATGAGTAGGAGGCTATTTTAGGAAATGTGTCCCTTCTTCATGTTCTAACTCGTGCTACATAGATGAAATTTTTCCCCTAACGGTTGTTCTTTGCTATGCTAGATCATGCCTAATATGATGGTAAGACGAGCCCACACGCCCGAGGAGCAACTGGTCTATGGAGAGATTAGGGATTCTCTTACGTTACTTGGAGAAGTAGTGGCTAATCAAGCCAATCAAGGAGTACAAGCCCCTCATGCTCCTATACCGGCCTCTCGAGTGAGAGATTTCATGAGAATAAATCCCCTGGAATTCCATGGGTCAAAAGTGAGTGACGACCCTCAAGTTTTCATTGATAAGGTATACAAAATTTTGTCCATCATAAGTGTGAGGCTCGAGGATAACATGGAGTTGGCTTCTTACTAACTCAAAGGGATAGCATAAATAAGGAATAACAAATGGAAGGAATGAAAAGGGTGTTAACTATGTAGTACTTTAGGAGGAATTCAAGGTTGCCTTCCTTAATCGATTATTCCCCTTGAACTTAGGGAACCTAAGTCGGTGGAATTTATGAATTTGAGACAAGGGTCTATAAGTGTGAGGGAGTATGCCCTTAAGTTTACCCAACTATCTAAGTATGTTATGCATTTGTTGGACGACTCAAGATCTAGGATGAAGAAATTTGTAATGGGTGTTTCTGACTTGGTTAGTAAAGAATGCGGGTCCACCATGTTTATTAATGACATGGACTTGTCACATTTGATGACCTACATGGAACAAATGGAAGAGGAGAAATTTAGAAAGAAAAGGGGGCATAAGACCAAGAGGGCCCATTTTGTAGGTATGTACCAAAGGAGTGATCGGTTCCATCAAGGCTAAAGATCTACTAATGCATTTGATAAAAGTGTTGCAGATGATCTTCCGAGGGCCCAAGGTGTTAGGGGTATAGTTCCTATTGCTGTGTGTTCGATATGTGGTAAGGGTCATAGTGGCCTATGTTTAAAGAATACCGGTGTTTGTTATGGCTTTTAGGAAATAGGGCATAAGGCAATAAATTTCCCTCGAGATCGAAACAAGGGTAAGGAGGTCCGTCCTCAAGGTGCTAATGCAGTCCTATTAGGGAGAGGTGGCCGAAAAAACAGTTCCCCAAGGCACAACCTGTTCTATGCTTTGCATGGGAGGTAAGGTGTTGATGAAGACCCCGATGTTGTTACCAGTATATTGAAAATCTTTGACTTTGATGTGTATGCAGTGATTGATCCGGGTGCCACTCTTTCTTTTGTCACCGTATTTGTTTCCAAAAACTTCCATGTTGACCCTGAGTTTTTACATGAGTCATATGAGGTGTCTACTCCTATTGGTACATCTATTATTGCTATGAAAGTTTATAGAAATTGTCCTATTGGTATCTTGCATAAAATATTGCCTTTTGATCTTTTTGAGTTAGACTTGGTTAATTTTGATATTATTCTTCCAATGGATTTGTTGCATATATACTATACTTCTATTGATTGTAGAACCCATAGGGTCAAATTCTAATTTCTAAATGAACCTGTCCTTGAGTGGGAGAGTCAAGATGTAGTGGTCAAGGGTGGATTCATCTCTTGTATTAAAGCCCATAAGTTAATCTTAAAGTGTTTCTTTATCATCTTGTGAGGGTTAAGGATGTGGAATCTAAAGTCCTTCCTACAAAGTCGGTCTCGATTGTAAATGAGTTTCTTGATGTCTTCCCAAATGATCTTCTTGGTGTTCCTCTCGAACGGGAAATAGACTTTGGCATAGACCTTCTCTCCGATACTCAACCCGTTTCAATTCCCCCTTAACGTATGGCCTCGGCAGAGTTGAAGGAGTTGAAGGAACAAGTGAGGGACTTGTTGGAGAAGGGATTTATTAGGCCTAGCAAATCACCTTTGAGTGCATCAGTGTTGTTTGTGAAAAAAGAAGGATGGGTCCTTTAAGATGTGTATTGACTACCGGCAACTCAATAGGGTCACCATCAAGAATAGGTATCCTCTTCCAAGGATTGATGATTTGTTTGACCAATTGCAAGGGGCTAGCCATTTTTCCAAGATTGATCTTCAGTACGGGCATCATCAAGTGAAAGTGAGGGAGTATAATATTCCCAAGACAGACTACCACACTAGTTATGGGCATTACGAATTTGTGGTGAAGTATTTTGGGTTGACCAATACACCGGTCATCTTTATAGACCTAATGAATAGGGTCATTAAACCCTACCTTGATTCCTTTGTTGTGGTCTTCATTGATGACATTTGATCTATTCTCGTGGTGAGGAGGAGCATAGAGCTCATTTGAGGGTTGTATTTCAAAGGTTGAGGGAGGAGAAAATCTATGCTAAATATAAAAACTGTGAATTTTTGTTGAGGGAGGTTGCCTTCTTAGGACATGTAGTGTCGGGAAATGATATTAAGGTGGATCCTAAGAAGACCAATGTGGTTAGAAATTAGCCTAGACCATTGATCCCGTCAGACATTAGGAGTTTCTTGAGCTTAGCGGGCTATTATCGGAGGTTTGTGAATGGGTTCTCTTCTATTGCTTCCCTTATGACAAAATTGACTCAAAAGAAGGCTAAGTTTGTATGGTCCGATGAATGTGAAAGGAGTTTCCAAACATTAAAAGATAAGCTCATGTCCGCTCCTATATTTTCACTACCGGATGGGCTTGAGGGATTTGTTGTGTATTGTGATGCTTCCCTAGCTGGTTTGGGTTATGCATTGATGCAAAATTGTAAGGTCATAGCCTATGCTTCTAGACAACTCAAAGTGCATGAAAAGAACTACCTTACCCATGATCTTGAGTTAGCTGTCGTTGCGTTTGCATTAAAGCTTTGGCGTCATTAGTTGTATGGGGTGCATGTTTATGTGTTCACCCATCAAAAGAGCCTCCAATATGTCTTCACTCAAAAGTATCTCAACTTGAGGCAAAGGAGATGGTAGGAACTTCTGATGGATCAAGATATTAGTGTGCATTATCATCCCGGTGAGGCAATTATGGTGGCGGATGCTCTGAGTAGCGTGTCTATTGGTAACCTATCACATGTTGATGGTGGTGATAAGGAAATGTCTAGGGTGGTGCATCGATTGGCTAGATCCGGAGTTATGTTGGAAGAGGTTGGTAATAGTGGTGTGATTGTTGTTGATGGTTCGAAGTCTTCTTTGATTGATGAGGTGACAACAAAACAAGATCTTGATCTCTCCTTGTTAGAAGTGAAGCTCTTGGTGACAGAGGGCAAGGTGGAGGTTTTCTCCCAAGGGGGAGATGGTGCCCTTAGGTACCAAGGTAGGTTGTGTGTATCGTGTGTTAATAGTTTTATTGAAAAGATACTTGATGAGGAACGCTTCTTACTCTATCTATCCAGGTTCCACTAAAATGTATAGAGACTTAAGGGATGTGTATTGGTGGGGAGGCATGAAGAGGGACATTGCCAAATTCATTTCTGATAGTCATAGTTGTCAACAAGTAAAAGCCGAACATCAAAGGTCAGGTGGCCTAACCTAAGACATTGATGTTCCTACTAGGAAGTGGAAAGAGATAAATACGGATTTTGTGGTTGGGTTTCCCAAGACCATAAAGGGTTTTGATTCCATTTGGGTTATGGTTGATAGGATGATAAAATCGGCTCCCTTTCTATAGATTAAGACCATATATTGGGATGAAGGTTATGCAAGGTTGTACAATTCATTACTTGATAAGGTTGTATATGGTTCATTTGTCCATCATATTAGATCGTGGGGCACAATTCACTTCTCACTTTTTGAGGTCCTTTCAAAGGGGTCTTGGTACAAGAGTTAAGCTTAGTACGACCTTTTACCCTCAAACGGAAGGCCAAGCCAAAAGAACTATCGAAACCCTTGAGGATATGTGTAGAGCATGTATGTTAGAGCTTAAAAGTAGTTGGGATGATCATCTTCTGTTGATTGAGTTTGCCTACAACAATGGTTATCATTCTAGCATCGGTATGACTCCTTTTGAGGCTCTCTATGGTAGGCATTTTAGATCATCGGTTGGTTGGTTAGAGGCTTGTGTGGTAGCTTTGTTGGAACCGAATCTGGTTGTGGAGGCTCTTGAAAATGTTAGAATGATTAGAGAAAGGTTGAAGACGGCCCAAAGTCATCAAAAGTCTTGCTGACATGAGGAGAAGGGATCTTGAGTTCAAGGTTGGTGATTGGATCTACTTGAAGGTATCACCCATGAAGGGTGTGGTCTGTTTTGGTAATAAGGGCAAGTTGAGCCCAAGATATGTTGGTCCTTATAGGGTGATAAGAAGGGTTGGCAAGGTAGCTTATGAGTTGGACTTGCCTAGAGAAATGTATTTAGTTCATCCGGTGTTTCATATGTCTATGTTGAGGAAATATGTGAGTGATCCAAATATAATTATACCTCTTGATATTGTGGGTGTAGCTGAAGATAATTTGACCTATGAAGAGGCTCCGTTTCAGATCTTGGATAGGCAAGTGAAGAGATTGAGAAACAAAAAGGTTGCTTCTGTTAAGGTCCTTTGGAGGAATCAACAAGTTAAAAGTGCTACTTGGGAGGTCGAAGCGGACATGCAAAAGTGATATCCTTACCTTTTCCACTCCACTCAACACTAAGGTAATGATATAAGTTCTTTATATGATCTCAAGTCTTAAGTTCATCCCTCATGTCTTTGCATATGTTCTTGTTTAAATGGACTAAGCTCATGATGGTTTTACACTTGTGATGAGATTTTGAAATGATGTTTAAGTGCATTGTTGCATTTCGATGTGGGCTGAAATTGTCATGTTTTAGGCCCTCAAATACATCTTTTTGACATTCGGGGACGAATGTTCCCAAGGGGGAGATATTGTAACGACCCCAAAAAGTGCTCGAAAATGTGCCTCGTAAGTGCCTGGAATTGTAATTTTCATGTTTCTCAAAATCCGTATGCAATACCAAATGACTTCGTATTCTTGTTCAGGGGGTCATTTTGAGTGGAAATATGTCTAACCCCTACTTAATAGCAAACGATTAGCAATTTTGATTTTCCAAAAAATAAATTCCAGAGAGCTATCCGCGCCCCTGGCGCGATGTGTCAAGGGCGTGCACTAGTGCATTTTTTGTTTAGTTTTGACTTCGTGGACCTAAGTTTTCCCAAACATGAAAATGCCTATACTTAACCATTATTCACCCTCATATCATTATAAACATTCTCCAATACTCATTCAAACTCTTAGCCAAATATTTTACTCCTAAACTCAAGTCTCAAAACCCTCTACGGATCCAAGGATTTTCTCTCAAGCTTTAAGTCTCCATCTCAAATCATCATCAAGTTTATCTCCAAAGCTAAGGTATGTGGGTTTCTTTTATGGGTTCCTTTCACCCATGATAGCCAAGCTCCCGTTACTCAAAATTGCTTGATTTAAAGTTGATTTATTCATGAGTCTTATTTATTATAAAATTCGCTACACACTATGTTGGGGTTTATGAAATTGTGACAGTTTTACTATGTTTGGAGGTATGAAGCTAAGGTCTATTATGAGGATTGATAAAGGTTCTTGATGTATATCGATTAAGGATGTTACCAAGTATCTATTGATGGATTTACACTGATTTTTCTAGCATGATCTCACTCTTAAATTGCATGGTTTTACACTAGCATTACACACCCTCTAAGTGTTTGATAAAATGTCCGATTATGGATTCTTGAGGAATTGAAGGTCCAATGTATGTCTTATGAGTTGAATGAGTATATGATGATGAAAAGGAATGTATATGTATGATGATGAAATGAGTATGTGTGTGTGTACATATATATGAGATTATCTCTATATAATGTTGGGATTATCAAGCCTAGCTCGGGGGGTTGTAGGCCCGGATAACCTATCGAGGGGTTGGTACCTTGGTCTCCTAGCTTGGGGGTAGTAGGCTTGGGTAACCTTGTTGGAGGTTTGTACCCATCAACCTTGATGCGGGATTTGTACTCTGTCATCCTTGATGGGGGTTTGTACTCCGTTAGCCTCGGTGGGGTTTTCTACTCCATCAACCTCATGAAAGGGGTTGTACCTCATGAGCCTATCTAAAGGGGTGATA
Source organism: Solanum clarkiae (assembly GCA_011800125.2). Classification (NCBI taxonomy): domain Eukaryota; kingdom Viridiplantae; phylum Streptophyta; class Magnoliopsida; order Solanales; family Solanaceae; genus Solanum; species Solanum clarkiae. The sequence goes on from JAABOM020059411.1 coordinate 9,437, forward strand.
GGCCTTGTCTTGCACTATAATGGTCACTCCTTACACTCATATTATGATCTGTATGAGCATGGTTTTACTTCAAACATCACTCACACATGCCATATTGTTAGTATGTTATCTATTGTGTATGATTATCCATTTTGCCTAAGATGCCTACCTATTTTTGCATTGCATCATACATATTTAGTACATTCAAACGTACTAACGCATACTCTATGTCTACATGATGTCACCATGTAAGAACTGGTATACTGCTTGATCATCCTCCTCCTCCACGTGGCTACTATGATTTCTATCATGCTTGTTAGTGAGTCCTCCATTCTGAGGATATTAATTATCTTTTGCTATGTATTAAGACTTTCACTCTTTGACTTATGCATTGACTATGAGGGTGATCCCTGTTGCTTTGCGTTGGCCCCCGAGATCTTATCTATATAGTAGAGGTGTTGTTGGACATGATATGTATCTATACTATGAGCTTTGACTCTATTGACTCTTGATGTTTATGATATAAGTTTACCCTTAGTCCTAATTCTCTTTGTTTACGTTTATCTCTTATTGTCATTCTAATTGCTTCCGCGACTAAGGATGTGTAATGATATGCTATAAGGCTTATTTTGGGTTTCTTCGGGTTCCCTATTCACCGGTCACGTCTAGGCTCTAGGCTTGGGTCGTGACACGTACCTGGGAATATAGTAAAATCATAGTATTAAGGGATAACTGTCTGCTGTCACATTTCTATTGACATAAGAAGGTTTAATTAAAAAATACATGAAATATTCTTATAGGCCCTATATGATAAAGGAATAGAAACATGCAGCTCAAGGACGTACGACATGGAATATTTTTTAATTGGTTTGATGGTCGTACATATGATGAAGGGGTAGAAGAAGACAGCTCAAGCAAGAACGACATGTGAGATTTTGATTGGTTTGGCGATCGTACCTGGGCATGCCGCTCTTGTTCATATAGAAGATTATGAGATGTATGTTATTCCTTACTTATTATGATTTATAAAATTTTTTATATAATTTTCAAATAATATATATTACTCTTTTTCTAATTTATGTGATACAAATACAATTTGAAGAGTCAATTTAATTTTTATATTTGTTTAAATTTCAAATTCTTAATTATTGAGATCTACAAATTTTTTCATATCATTTTTAAGAAAATTTTTTTTTGTTCCATTTTATATGACAGTGATATTATTTCAGAAGTCAAAATTTGAGATAAAGATATTTTATTATTAACTTATAGTCAATATAATGAGCATAACGAATAAATTTTTTTTCTTTTTTAACAGTAAGGCCTTTTGGCCAATTTAAAAGTCCAAACACTTCAACAGTGCTATGGAGAAGGCAGTGTGGTCATTCATGTCTAACTATTTTTAACCTGTCAGATTAATGCTATGCATTTTTCTAGATTTTATTGATCTATTTATTCATTTTTAGTGATGTGTTATTATTATTTGATTACTGGTTCAGGTTACTTTACATTATTCTTTGGTTAGTAATACTTAGTTTTGTGTTTTTAAATGATAAGTTAATGGATTCCATATATGTATTAATTTATTTTTATTTTTTCTTGTGATTATTAAATGTTGTTGCCATTGTAATTTAGTGTGGGGCCCACGTGGGGACTTTATTGTTGATTGCTTGGGGCCACGTGGGGATGTAAGCTGTGTTCGGGGAGAGTTATTATCTATCATTGGCAACCAAAAACTAACTAATTATGGAGACTTTGGCCTATCTGGAGTATTAAAAGGGCCTCATGTTGGAAAAAGTAAATGAAAAGGACAAATTGGTCAATGAACTTAACATTCATAGGTTTGTAGCTGGCTTTGGCCATGTAGCAATGTTTGAGCTGATTTCATGGTGTATGAATGTAACTTTATAGTGTAGTGAACTTACATGGTACTCACGCTTATATATATATATATATATATATACACACACACACATATATACACATACATACTAGTTGTGATAGCCCGTGCGAGCACATGCCCAATATAAATTCACTTTTAGTTTTGATTTAATATTTAAGCTATTAATTATTGAGACCTATAAAAAGCTAATTTATGTTGCACACATAAAATTTTGAGAGAACATCAGAAATTTATTTATCAATATACATGAACTTCTTGGTTTAATTATAATGGAAAAAGCATTCAAAATTATCAATGTACTCTTAAGCTGCTCAAGTAGGCATGTTGTGCTAGCACGGGCCCTATATAAATTAATTGTTACTCTTCATTTAATTTTTTAAGTTTTTAATTAGTGAGACCTATAGAACACTAATTTATGTTGCACGCATAAAATTTTGAGAGAACATCAAAAATTTATTTAGCATTATACATTAACTTCTTAGTCTAATTATAATTAAAAAAAACCATTCAAAATTACTGATGTACCCTCAAACTGCTCAAGAAAACATGTCGAGCAGCTATCTGCTTGAGTATCTTATACGTGGCAAAAGAAGAGGCAACCGAGGAGCAGGCATGACCATGAGTCAGCCCAAGCCCCTCAATGTCTCTTCTTAGATATATGAATATAGATAGATGCATATGTTCCAGGAAATTATATATTTATTTCATTCAACTTTGCACCACAATTTCGAGATCATTTTTCATTTAATCTAAGTGACTCAAAAGACTATGTAACTCAAATTTCCGTAAGGAACTGTCACGCCGAAGTCCCGTTAGGACGGACTGGCACTCATTGCTGGAAAGGCCGGGAGAACCAACCTTTATCTATACGCTTTCTATATTACAAGGTCTTTCTACCCTTGACATGCCTTAAGAAAATAAACAGTGATAACAAGCCAAAAGAAAATGCATATGACTAGGCTGTTGGGGCCACGGTAGTTAAAGTATGAGACATGACCACACTTTAATTTACATAGTCTACAAAGCCTCTATATAAGAGAAAGTATCTGACAAGGGTCGGGATAGGCCCCGCCTCAACTAACTATACAATATGACATGACCACACTTTAATTTACATAATCTACAAAGCCTCTATATAAGAGAAAGTATCTGACAAGGGTCGGGATAGGCCCCGCCTCAACTAACTGTACAATATAAACATATAAGATCTAGATATACACAAATCGCCGGAGCAACCTAGAGCTTGGTATCAGCAGGTGGATATCCTGTACTCCTACTGGGGAGATCTACTAGCACCTGTACCTGTAGCATGAAATGCAGGTCCCCCCATAAGGGACATCAGTATGACATAATGTACTGAATATGTAAGGCAGGATATACTGTATATTAAGTAATAACTCAAATAAGAACATGCACTGGTGCAAGATTAGAGACCACCTTTGATTATACTTTGGAATCATGTACTTTATGTTCTTTATATTATTTTACCTTTACTGTATAATCTGTGCACAACTGTAATACAAATGACCA
>JAABOM020059412.1:0-12847 GCA_011800125.2 Solanum clarkiae
GGTTGGGTCATGACCCGCTCAATCTCAATAATTTTAACATATTATTATTTTCTTTTTATAACCACAATTTGGATTTTGACTCAAAAATTTAATTAAAAAGTTATAAATAAATAGATAAATCATTAAAAAAATATATAAAATAGATAGAAAACATACATTATATCAATGCAAGTAAAGAGCCTTAGAATGGGTTGAAATTGGAAATTAAATTAGGCTCAATTGAAGATTCTTTCAAAATAGGTTAGGGACCGAATGGGTTGAGATTGAACCCAATCAAAATTATCTTGAGCCCAGCCTATGAAACTTTTGGCGGCTTGGACGGGTTATATATATCGGGTCTCATTTTGACTCCCTTAATTTGACTTTGGTCAACACACGGAGTTCGGGAGCTTGAATTGAATTTTCCTCAATTCTAGTGGTTCTGGATGGTGAAACTAATGCTAGAAAATAGCTCATTGTAATTTTTAGAGCTTCTGAAGTCATAAACTACTTTGAATGATCTTCCTCGGGTTCAGGCCAAGGAGGTCTCAAATTTGAATTCTGATAGTTCCATTGAGTTCGGAATGTTGTTTCTGGTAGGGCTCCATGTTTGGTTTTTGTTTAGGAGATTTCAAATGAATCTCGAGGGTCCATGTTGTGAGTTACCTATGCTGCATAATTATTCTTACTGGTGAAAATAAGTTATTACTCTACATTCACAGATTCCCCATTGCATTCGCAGAGTGTAGTGCACCTGAACCTCCGCATTCGCGAGGCTAGGGCCCGCCTTCACAGAACATGTGTTGCTTCCACTCTATGATTGCAGAGCTTGGAGTCTTCTGACTTTCGCATTCATAGATAATTCTCTATGTTCATGGAGCATTAAATACCCTTGAATAGTGTACTCTTTTAAAATATCGGGATTAACCATTTTCCACCATTTTTAATACTTCATGCTTCATATTTTAGATATGTTTCAAGGTTTATCAAGGCAAATCTATTGGGTAACTATTCTCTAACTTATTTAATTTTCATTGATTAAATTATTTTTTCAACTTAGAATTTAGGATTTTCAATTATGGAAGTCGGAAATTTTTCTAACTTTGATTCCTAATACTAAATTGATGATTTCTATTCCTAATACTAAATTGATGATTTCTACTTCATTTTAAATCCATTTTCAAAATAATTTTTACCATTGAAGTCCTTATTACTTGGAGAACATTTTCATATTTTAAATTTCAGATTTGGATTACTTTTTCAGCATGGGATTTTTTTAATCATTTTACCCTTAATGTCCAAATTGATTTATTTTAGTGTGATTAGATTCATTATGTTATTATGATACTATATTTGAATAGATTGTGGTGATTTGAATTATCGTGAAAGGGAAAAAGCCATGGATTTTACTTGGTTCGAGACTTTTTCTAAGGAAAGTGAACTTCTAACATTTTGTAAGTATGATTGAACCTTGTATATTCCTATGTGTATGCCATTGAATACTTAGGGGTGAAATCGTATCTTCCTAGGCTTTGATTATGAGATTTTGGCTTGAGTCAATATTCGTATGGTGGAATCTTGACTTATGAATTAATATATACATACATATATACATACATACATACATACATACATACATACATACATATATTGTAACTCACTTGCTATTTATATTGAGATGGTACCTATATTGAGATGTGATTGATATTGAGACCTTGATTATATTGAGACTGTGATGATATTGCAATCATTATAATATTGACACTCTGATGAAATTGAGATAATGCACATTGCATTCATTATCATTTGTGCATTGATACTTGTGATGGCTATGATCGAGAGATGAGTAAGGTAACATGTAGATTGGTGGTCGAGTTCTCCATAGGTCAATGACTACCGAGGTTCCCACCGACCAGCCAATTATTTTGTAATTAAGGTCATTTTTGGTCAAGCAAGCATTGACCAAGGTCAATACTGGAAATGTTTACGGATACATGATCCTTGCATGGCCCTCATGGGTTCCGTTTTGGAATAGATATGATTAATAAATGTGTATCATAGGATAGAGGAGCATCTCGATCATTTTATATTCCATCGCATTATTTGCATCTCATGGTATCTACTCCATCTCATATCATTCCTTTTTCATTATTATTATATGTATTATTTATGATACTGGATATCTATTGTACCATGAGAATTGAGTATTAGTTGAATATTTGAGATACGATGCCATGTAATGAGTATATTTATATTTTACAACCTGTCTATTATATTATGTTGGGACATTTTTTAGAGCAGGTAGGTAGTTCTGTGATATATGGTTGGGTGGATAGGAGTACTTCTGTTCTTCATTACTTTAATTTAGGTTAGTTCTATTTGCTGAATACTTTATTTTTTAGTACTCACCTCTTGCTATATTTTTGTAGGTTGTGAGCCCGGTCCTTCTTGGTAGTATTCTTCATTATCGGATAAAGCTTTTAGATCCATCGAGAGGTAGTTGTTTTTCTCTTTGGCAGATCTTCGAGGATTCTACTTTGTGTTATGTTTTATTTGAGAATTAAAAATTAAGACTTGTATTTTCATTTACATATTATTATTATTAGAGTCTTGTACATGTGACAACAATTCTGGATGGTTGTTGGTTTTGATTTCCTATACTTATCTATCTTATCAAACTATTTATTTTTTGCTTTTATTATTATTTTGAGTTATTTAGGTTTCGGGATGACTCACCTTGGTGGGTTGGATAAGTGTCATCATACCCTGAATTTGGGCTATGACAATTTGGTATCAGAGCTCCAGGTTCATAGGTCCGTTATTTATCCTTAAGAGGCTATGAAGACTGTTAGAAAGTTTTCTTTTACTTTTTCCTAATCAATTCGAGCATAGGTTTTGGTTAGTTGTTGAGTGGTCATGTATCCTTTTGGCAGATAGCGAGGACTAAAGCTACACTAGCTACTGAACTAGAGGAGGCAGGCCCTGATATTTTTGTTGAGACCCTAGCTAGGAGTAGAGGCTAAGCTAGAGGACGTCGTCGAGACCGAGGCCAAGGCTAAGGAGCAACACCTGTGAGAGATTATAAGTGGTATATCTCCCCCGAGCTAGCCATCGAGCCTAGAGAGGAGTAGGTTCCTCATGAGTATGTTGCAGAACACTACTTTAGGCTACACTATTGAGAGTTCTAGGGATGTTAGAGACTTTGGGATGCGCAGTTAGCCCAGCTATACATCAGGTACATGACAGACACCAAATAGTGTTCAGTCTCCTAGTCAGTAGCAGGCCTCCGTAGCCCGGGTTCCAGAGGAGCAGCCACTAGCAGCACCTATAATTAAGATCCCTCTAGTAGCTTTCTTCACTGATAAAGAGTAGCGTAGATATGAGAGGTTTAGAAAGATGGAGCCACCTCAGTTCCAGCGCGGAAAGACCGAGGATGCACATCAGTTTCTAGTTACTTGCCGGGATTTACTCAAGATTGTGGGGTTGGCAGAGACTTACAGTATGCGATATGTTACCCTCCAACTTTGTGGGCCAGCTAGGGAGTGGTAGAGGACCTATTTGGGATCATTTCTAGTTGGGTCTCTTTTGATAACTTGGGAGGCATCTTCTAGTGCCTTCTATGACAATTTTGTCCCTTGGAGTGTTCGTGAGAAGAGTCGTCTAAGGTTCAAGAGTTTGAGACGGGGGCACTATAACCATTTCAGAGTATGAGGTTCAGTTTTTTCAATTGGCCCATCATGATACAGTTATTATTCCTAGGGAGGCAATTCATCAATTTGTTAGAGGGTTGGCTTATTCTATCATAAAATCAGTGTTTTTGGTGTCTAGAGATGGAGCTTCCTTTCAGTTAGTAGTTAATTCCACCAAGGAGGTAGAGCTTATGTAGAGAGAGGAGTTTGGGGACCCCAAAAGGGTCCATACATTAGAATAATTCTCAAGTGCGTCATCAAGAGGTAGAGGTATATCTAGGGGAGGTGGTTTATTTTAGCACCGTAGGGTTTATGTAGTCTTGCTAACCACAGAGGGAGGATGAGATCCTCATGATTCTTAAACAGTTTAGGTCAGAGTTCATCTGGTTCCAGTAGAGGCCTACGAGCCGAGGTGGCTACAGTATCCATCTCTGCTTCATCAAGAAGTCACCCACCCGTAGATCTTGCTTTGGGTGTGGATCTCTTGATCATAGATTCAAAAGTGCTAAATGTAGAGCCAATCTGGGCCTCGTCATTCTTACTCCATAGCACCGATCAGAGATTCAGCACCACCAGCTAAAGGTTTAACTCCTCAAACTAGGGGCTAGTGTAGAGATCAGTCCGATAGAGGCTGACCCATCGGTGGTAGAGGAACAAGTGATATTTTCACACATTCTGGTAGTAGAGGGCTAGCTTCTACTAGTGGAGGATGGGGAGGCCATTGCTATTGTTTCCCAGGTAGACCCGTGGCTAAGGCCTGTGATGCTGTCATCACAAGTACTATTTTGGTTTTCCATCATCGGGTATATGTATTATTTGATCCTGGCTCTACTTATTCATATATGTCTACATATTTCTAATTTGGATTTGAGTTTCCATGTGATACCATGTATGTGCCTGTTCATGTTTTGACGCCAGTAGGTGAGCTCTTAGTAGTGGATCGGATGTACCGATCATGTCTTATGTCATTGTCTAGCTATGAGACCTAGGTGGATATGATTATATTGAATATGGTAGATTTTGAGGTTATTCTGGGTATGGATTGGCTATATCCATATCGTTCTATTCTTAATTGTTATGCCAACACCGTTACCTTAGCCATGGTAGGTAGATCGAGGATAGAGCGGATGAGTTCGAAGGGTTCCTATCCTAGTAAAGTTATATCTTATATTCAGGCCCAAGTTGATTAATAGAGGGTGTTTAGACTACTTGGCCTTTATTCGTGATATTGTTGTTGAGTCACCCTTTATAGAGTTTATTCCAATAGTTTGTGAGTTTTCGAATGTGTTTTCTACTAATCTACCGGGAATCCCTCCTAACAAGGACATTGATTTTGCTATTAATCTTGTGCCGGGATCTAAGCCCATTTCTATCACCCATTATCGTATGGATTCGACTAAGTTGAAGGAGCTAAAGGAGAAGATCCAAGATTTATTGAGCAACGAATTTATTCACCTTAGTGCTTCACCTTGAGATGCCTCGATCTTGTTTGTAAAGAATAAGGATGGATCCATGAGGATGTGTATTGACTATAGGCAGTTGAACGAGGTGACTGTCAAGAAAAAGTACCCACTTCCTTGTATCGATGATTTATTTGATCAGCTTCAAGGAGCTGCATTGTTTTCTAAGATTAGCTTTGAGGTCTAGGTATCATCAACTACGGATTCAACCATCAAATATTCCTAAGACAACCTTTCGGACCAAGTATGGCCATTATAAGTTCCTTTTTATGTCTTTTGGCTTGACTAATGCCCCTGCAACATTTATGGAGTTGATAAATGGGGTGTTTTGGCCATATCTTTGATTAGATTATGATTGTATTCATTAATGACATCTTGGTCTATTCCAAGACCGAGGAGAGCATGCGAGGCATTTGTGGATTATGCTCCAAAGGCTTAGGGAGGAGAATCTTTATGCTAAATTCTCCAAGTGTAAATTTTGGTTGAATTATGTGGCATTATTAGAGCCTGTGGTGTCCATGGAGAGCATTTGAGTCGACCTAGCAAAGATTATGGTCGTTCGGGGTTGGATTAGGCCTATCTTTGCTATAGAGATTCGTAGCTTTGTGGCTTGGATGGTATTATTGTCATTTTTTGCAGGGTTTCTTTACTATTACAGGTCCATTGAATAGACTAACTCAACAGAATATGGTATTTCACTGGTCGGATAGGTGTGAAGAGAGATTTCAAAATCTTAAATTATTGTTGACCACAGCTCCTATCTTGACCTTTTTGAAGAAGGGTGTTGATTTCATTGTCTATTATGATGCTTCAAGATTAGGTTAGGTAGTTTGTTGATGCATAAAGGGAAGGTTATTGCTTATGCTTTGTGGCATTTGGAGGCCCATGAGAAGGAGTATCTCACTTATGATTTAGAGTTGGTTGAGGTTGTGCTTATGTTGAAGATGTGGTGTCACTATCTATATGGAGCCCATTGTGAGATCTTTACTGACCATCGCAGCTTACAGTATATCTTCAGCCTGCGGGAACTAAATTTGAGGCAAAGAAGGTGGATTGAGCTCTTAAAATACCACGATTTGACTAATATCTATCATCGAGGAAGGCCAATGTGGCTGATGATTTGGATAGGAAGAATTCTAGTATGGGGAGCGTAGCGGCTATTCGAGTTAAGGAATGGACTTTGGCTATAGATATTCAGAGATAGGTCAATGGGTTAGCGGGATTATAGATTTTGGACTAGGGTGGAGTGTTTGTTTTCATTGAGGCTTGCTCATCTTTGATAGATCATATTCATTTGAGATAGTTTTAGGATAAGAAGTTGTGTATTATTCAAGATAAAGTGACTAAAGATGAAGCTAGAGAAGTAGTGGCTGATTCTGAGAGTGTTTTGAGGATAAGGAGTCGTATCTATATGCCCAAGGTGGGTGATTTGATCAGGTTTATACTTGAGAAGGCTCCTTATGCTAGTTATTATATTCACTCGGGGGTAGCAAAAATGTATTATGATTTGAGTCATCATTATTGGTGGGACAACATGAAAAGAGATATATCAGAGTTCGTAGCTAGATGCTTGTGTCAGCAGGTCAAGTATGAGCACTTGAGACTAGATAGAGAGCTTCATAGGATGCCCATTCCCGAGTGGAAGTGGGAATGCATTGCGGTGGACTTTGAAGTTGGGTTGCCTCCGACCATTGGGTTTTTTATTCCATTAAGGTAGTAGTGGATCAATTGACCAAGTCCGTTCACTTCATTCCGATCGTAGTGAAGTATACAGCTGAGAGACTAGCCTAGCTCAACATTAGTCAGATTGTGAGGCTTCTCGGAGTCTCATTTTTTATCGTGTCAGATCGTGGTTTATTGTTTACTTTGCATTTTTGGAGGGCCTTACAGCATGATTTGGGTACCTGTTTGGATATGACTACAACTTTCCATCCCCAGACTGATGGCCTACCCGAAAGGACCATTCAGGTATTAGAGTATATGCTTCAGGCATGTGTCATTAATCTTGGTTCCAGATAGGATTAGCACTTGGACTTGGCGGGGTTTGCTTACATCAATAGTTATCATTCTAGCATTTAGTTGGCCCCCTTTGAGGCCTTGTATGGCCAAAGGTGTAGATCGCCTATCGAATGATTTTACTCAATAGTGGTGGAGAGCATGGGTGCTGATATGTTGAGAAATGATCTAGAGCAGGTGTAGTTGATTAAGAATAGGTTAGTGATAGCCTAGAGAAGCCAAAAGAGCTATATTGATAGGCGGGTTCGACCTGTGGAGTTCATGATTGGTGACATGGTATGGTTGAAGGTCTCACCCTTGAAGGGTGTTATGAGGTTCAGGAAGAAGGGAAAGCTAGTCCGAGGTTGCCTGGTCCCTTTAAAATCTTGGATAGAATGAGAGAAGTGGCTTATAGACTTGCCTTGCCACCTAAACTGTCTTCAGTTCATCTTGTATTTCATGTCTCGATGTTACGGCATTACATTCCAAATGAGTCTCATATGATTTTCATGGATTTAGTTGAGTTGAGCCCAAATTTGACTTATGAGGAGTAGCCGTGCCCATTTTGGACAGGCAGGTAAGGAAGTTAAGGACTAAGGAGATCGTTTCAATAAAGGTCCAATGGAGTCGTAGGCCCGAGAGGTAAGGCTACATAGGAGGTAGAGTTTGATATGCATGCCCGATACCCTCAGCTTTTTGTGCCTTCAAGTATGTTTCTTACCTCATGTTAGAGGACGAAGATTGTTTTCAGTAGTGGATGATGTAATGACCTTGAAGGTCATTTTTGGTATTTTAGATAAAGTTACCATTTTGTCCTTCTCAAAAATTATCTTGGATCATTTTTGGTTGAGTCTAAAAGCCAGATTTTGAAAATCTTGTAAAAAATTGGAGTTTTGTTAAAGAAAGTTTTTAGAAGGCTTAAAGTTGCAAATTTTGAGTTTTGTGGTCATTTTGAGTTTCAAGTGCCGGAATATAATTCCATCGATTTCATCAGCTCCGGAATGTCGAATCTGATCTACGAGAACTTGCAAAACTGACTTTGGAGTTATAATGGAGATTTTAGACTCAATGTTGCATTTCAATCGATTTGAGAATCATAGTTTAATTTTGGTCAACATTTGGAGTTCGGGAGCTTGAATCGAATTATTGTTAGTTTCAGTGGTTTCGAATGGTGAAACGAATACTAAAAATAGTCTCATTGTAATTTCTAAAGCTTCCGAGGTTATTTTTAAGTATTTGAGTCCTAAACTAGTTTACACGAACTTTCTGAGATTTCAGGCCAATGAGTCTCAAATTCGAATTCTGACGGTTCCATTGAGTCCGGAACGTCATTTCTAGTAGAGTTTCATGTTTGGTTGGTGTTTACGAGGTTCGGAATGAATTTCAAGGGTCCGTATTATGAGTTACCTGTGTTGTGTATTTGTTGTTTCTAGCGCAGACAAGTTACTACTCCACGTTCGCGGAGTGTACTATGCCTGAACCTCCGCGTTCGTGGGGCTGGAGCTCGTGTTTATGGACCATGTGTTGCTTCCGGCCTGCAATCGTGGGTGAAGAGTCCGCGTTCACGAAGCTTGGAGTCTTCTGACTTCCCTATCTGCAGATAATTCTCCGCGTCTGTGGAGCATCAAGTACCTCTGAACAGTGAACTCTTATAAAATATCGGGATTAGTCATTTTTCACCATTTTTAATATTTTAAGTTTTTTTTTAGAGATTCTTCAAGGTTGTTTAAGACAAATCTATTGGATAATTATGCTCTAACCTATTTCTTTCATTCTCCATAGATTAAATTGTGTTTTTAACTTAGAATTTGGAGTTTTAAATTGTGAAATTTGAAATTTTTTGGACTTTGATTCCTAATACTAAATTGATAATTTTCAACCTCATTTTAACTCCATTTTTTAAAATGGTTTTCACCATTGAAATCCTTATTACTAGGGAATGTTTTCATGTATTAAATTTCAGATTCCACTTATCTTTTCGGCATGAAAGTTTTTAGAAAAAATTACAGAAATACACAATTTATGTTTATATAATTTCATATAATTCCGACTCTTTTAAAAAATTACAAAAATTCCTTAAATGATACAAAACTGCAATACCTACCAAAGAAATTACAATCGCTCCTTCTCCATGTATCATAGTTAAAATCCCTTAATTATCTTTTTGACATGTATCACTGCTTTCGTTTTTTGTATCAAAAAGAAGGGATTTTTGGTAATTTTAAAAAAAGTTGCTATTAGTTGGAATTAGCTCCAAAAAATATGGGATTTGTGTAAGTTATACAAGTTTTTACCATTTTACCCTTTTGTCCAAATTGATTTATTTTATTGTCATTAGATTCCTTATGTGATTTTGATGCTATATTTGAATAAATTGTGGTGATTTGGATTACCATGGAAGAAAAAAATCCATGATTTAACTTGATTCGAAACTTTTTTTAAGGCATAGACTTCTAACGTTTTGTTAAATATGATTGAATCTTGTATGTTCCTATGTGTATAACATTGAATACTTTGGGGTAGGTATCTTCATACGCTTTGATTACGAGATTTTGTCTTAAATAAGTATTCATATGGTGGAATCTTGACTTGTGAGTTAATTGTGGATTCGTGATATATATGTGATCTTATGACTGAGTTTATATTGATATTGAGATGGTACCTATGTTGAGATGTGATTGATCTTGAGACTGTGATGATACTGAGATCTTGATGATATTGAGACTGTGATGATATAGTAATTATTATAATATTGGCATTTTGATGAAAATGAGATCGTGCACATTGTGTTCACTATTATTTGTGCATTGATGGTTACGGCCAAAAGATGAGTAAGGTAACATATGGAATGGTGGCCGATGTTTTTACTGGGCAATGATTACTCGAGGTTTTTGCCGCGAGCCGAGGTAATATCTCGACTGATTATTTTGCAATTGAGGTCATTTTTGGTCGGGTGAGCATTGACCGAAGTTATTATCGGTAATGTTCACAGATAAATAGTCCTTGCTACTACTAAAAAACTGCCAAAAATGACGCAAAAAAGTGACGGACTGCATCGCTTTTTTGGTGAAAAGCAATGAAAAAGCGATGTAGTCAGTTCCGTCGCTTTTTTGTTCGTCGCTTTTTTAAAAGCGACGGACAGTGTCGCCAAAAAGTGACGGACGGCGTCGCAAATAAAAAAAAGTGACGGTTGTCCGTCGCTTTATTTATTTAATTAATTTTTTATTATTTGCGACGGACTGCGTCGCAAATATTTTTTAAAAAAGTAGATTTTTTAAAAAATAAAAATAAAAAAAAGCGACCGACTTGGTGACCTTGTCCGTCGCTTTTCTGAATTTTTTTTTTAAAAATTCCAGAAAAGCAACGGACTTAGGAATTCTGTCCGTCGCTTTTCTGAAAAATTAAAAAAAGAAAATTGCCAAAAAGCGATGGACAAAGGGACCTTGTCCGTAGCTTTTCTGGAATTTTTTTAGCAATAGAACCCTGCAGTTTCTGCTGCCCACCTGCATTAAAATTCAAATATAGTATATACTAAAACATCTCAATACAGCACAATCAACAACTAAAACATTCAAAATGCGTACAAATAAATACAATTAAACACAAAGAACATAGAAATTTATAATTTACAAAGTTTTAAATTGTTTTAAATTTTATATTACATTCAACTTCAAAGTTCACAACTTAATACATTCAAGTTAATTCTAAATTAATTCTAAGTTCAAGTTAAACACTTGTAAAGTTCAACTTAGGTACAAATCTTATAGTTCAAACTTTAAATTATATCTAATCAAAATTCACAACTTGAAGTTCAAGCTAAGTTCTAAATTCTTAAAAATCAAGTTCAAAATTAAATCTAAGTTCAACTTTTAAAAAAAAATCCTAAAGTTCAATCTTTATATTATAATGAACTTTAAAATTTACAACTTAAAATTCACGTTCCAATTTTAATCTAAGTTCAAGTTAAACACTACTAAAGCCATAATCTTAACAAATCCTAAATTAAAGTTCAAGTTCTACATTATATAGAAGTTCAAAATTCACAAATAAAGTTCAACTTGTAAATAGTATAAATTCAAATTCTAATAAAATTAATTCTAAATTCTACTTAAATAAAAAATCCTAAAATTCAAACTTAAGAAATCCTAACTTTATAGTACATTCAACTTCAAAGTTCACATCTCATTAAAATATTCAAGTTTTCCAAATTAAGTATAACTTTAAGTTAAACACTACTATAGTTCAAGTTTTAAATATATCTAATCAAAATTCAAACTAAGTTCCAAAATCTTAAAGTTCAAGTTCAAAATTAAATCTAAATTCAACTTTAAAAAAAAATCCTAAAGTTCAATTTTTATATTATATTTAACTTTAAAGTTCACAAGTTAAAATTCAAGTTCCAATTTTAATTTAACTTCAAGTTAAACACTACTAAAGCCATCATTTTAACAAATCCTAAATTAAAGTTCAAGTTCAACATTATATACAAGGTCAAAGTTCACAAATAAAGTTCAACATCTAAAATAATGTAAATTCAAGTTCTAATAAAATTAAATCTAAGTTGTACTTAAGTAAAAAAAATCTTAAATTTCAAACTTAAAAAATCTTAACTTTCAGTTCGCATCTCATTCAACTTAAGAAATCCTAACTTTAATTTTAAGTTCAAACTTAAGAAATCCTTAACTTTAAAATATCCTAACTTTAAGTTCACATCTCATTCAAATTTAAGAAATCCTAACTTTATATTACATTCAACTTCAAAATTCACTTCTCATTAAAATATTCAAGTTCCCCAAATTAAATCTAACTTTAAGTTGAACACTACTAATGTTCAACTTAAGTACAACTACTATTCAAGTTTTAAATATATCTAATCAAAATTCACAACTTGAAATTCATACTAAGTTCTAAAATCCCAAAGTTCAAGTTCAAAATTAAATCTAAGTTCTACTTCTACTTAAAAGCTACTTTTTGTTCTAACTTCAACAATAATTCAATTCAATTCCTACGTTCTAACTTCAACAACAATCCTAACTCCAACAACAATTCAATTCAATTCCAACATTCTAACTTCAGCAACAATATTTCTACCTTCATTCTAACTTCAATAACTCAATTCAATTCCAAAGTTAATGAAAGGTTGGAGGCCTGGAGGCACGCCTTGGAGCACAAAGGCTTCAAATTGAGCAGGTCCAAAACTGAATACGTGGAGTGCAAATTCGGCAGAGAGAGGGAGGAAGATAACTCTGAGGTGAGGCTTGTCACCCAACCTATCCCCCAGAGGGATAAGTTTAAGTATCTGGGGTCTATCATCCAGAGCAGTGGTGATATCGATGATGATGTCACACATCGCATTGGGGCTGCTTGGACTAAATGGAGACTGGCCTTTGGAGTATTGTGTGACAAAAAGATACCACCCAAACTTAAAGGGCAGTTCTACAGAGTGTTGGTTAGACCAGCATTACTGTATGGGATGGAGCGCTGGCCAATTAAAAATATACATGTTCAGAAGATGCATGTCGTAGAGATGAGGATGTTGAGATGGATGTGCGGCAACACCAGGAGTGACAAGGTTAGGAACGAGGAAATTCGAGGGAAACTGGAGGTGGTCCCAGTGGGCGAAAAGATGAGGGAAGCGAGACTGCGGTGGTTCGGACATGTGCAGAGAAGGAGTATCGATGCTCCGGTTAGGAGGTGTGAGAGGTTGGAGGTGGGAGCTACTCG
>JAABOM020059413.1:0-12847 GCA_011800125.2 Solanum clarkiae
AATATATACAGAAGCTTGGGCTCTATACAAGGCAGCAAAATATTTTTAATGATTCTAAAAATCCCTATAATTAAGGATTCTAACAAGAACTCTAAAGAATCTAACTGAAGAATTCAAGAATCAAAAATAATTCTTTCAACCAATGTGCTTCCAAGTTCTTTCACTTTAAAAGAACTACAAAGATTGAGGACTTTCTCTAAAAAAGCGAGTATTCCCCAAACTTCAACCAACGATTTCTCTCTCAATTTTGATCGGATTTGAGTGATTCAAAAGACTAAATTGTATATTTTTTCAAGGGAAACACCATGGGAGCTTAAGAAATTGATTTTGGTGCATCATTTGAGGTAAAATTCGTGATCATGCTGCTACGTTTTTAATATATTTCGAAAACTTTAACATGCGATTTCCTTATCATATTAGCTCAATTTTTGAATTGGTTTTTGCCGTTGAATTCCTTATCACTTGGGGAACATTTTCATATATAAATTTTTAGATTCTGATGATATTTTTCTGGCGATAAAATTTTTGGATCGTTTTACCTTTTTCACCCGAATTAATTGATTTTAGTGTTGTTAGATTCATTATAATTGTGATGCTATATTTGAATAGATTTTGGTGAATTGGAGTGTCATAGAAAGGAAAAAGCTTCCAAATTGACGTGATTTGAGACTTTATATAAGGCAAGTGAATTTCTTGACATTTGTTAAGTATATAGAATCTTGTGCTTCTTGTGTGAGGTATTGAGAATGATTTACGTAGGCTTTGATTGAAATATTTTGAATTGGGTAATTATCCTATGCTGATATTTGACTTGTGAATTAATGTTGGAGGTTTATTATATATGAGATAGTGATTATTTGTTATTGATATCAAAGTGATACTTACTTTTATATGTGAATGTTGTTAAGGTTGGGATGGTATTGAGATTGAGGATATGGCAACTTTTATGTTATTGAGCTACCCATTCTTGATTTTGAGATATATGAATTTGTATGGGCATCTTGCATATTTTATTTCTATGAACATGATTATTGTGTATTTACTATGTGTTTGCTGGATGATCCAAGACAAGAAATGCAAAGCCGAAGGAAAATGATTCCGGCTAGTAAAAAAGAAAAGAAATGAAAAGCCAAAGGGAAATGGTTCCGGCTAGTGAAAAAGAAAAGAAACGAAAAGCCAAAGGAAAATGGTTCCGACTAGATTTGAAATAAAAATTGTTGAAGAAAAATGGTTTCAGCGGATACATGGTCCATGTACGGCCCCCATGGGTTCTGACTGAGGCATGCTTATGATCAGTTGATGTGTATCATAGGACAGACATGCATCATTCTACATGACATTGCATTGCATCTCATTATCATTTATAAATGTGTGAGTGCTTTGTGAAGCTTATGATAGATGCACTTGATCCCTGGTGTTGTTGATATATAATAGTTGGTGTGGTTATTGAGCTATTTGCTATGTACATTGTGAACTGTTATGCTGGACTAATTTTATGCAGGTTGTAGTTGTGGGGGTTTGGTTGGAGTGTTGGGGGTACCGGTACTCTATATTACTTAATTTTGTGTTTCGTAGTTCACTTGCTGAGTATCGTGTGTTTGGTACTCACTCCCCTTGCTATAACAATTTTGTAGGTTGCGAGCCCGGATTGTCGTGATACTCTCTATTTTCCTTGTTCGAGGCTTCCTGTGGAGATTTTGAGGGGTAGCTGCTTGTCATCACAGCTGACTTCTTACTCCTACTTATGATTTGTTCTATTCTAGAGATAATATAATTTGATATTTGTGTTTTCTTTCAAATGTATTTTAATGCATTAGAAGCTTGTGTACGTGACAACCAGGTTTTGGGGGATTTTCATTGAGTTGACTTATTATCTGTAATTAAACTCTTTTCTTAATTATAATTTCGCATTTTAACGTTATAGTTGGGTTGTAGGTTGACTTGTCTTGGTAGGAAAAGACAAGTGCCATCACGCCTGAATTTTGGGTCGTGACATAACCACTCCTAACTGGAAAGAAGTGTGTTGACTTTGTGAGTCTATCAACTATTATCAATATGGAGTCAAACTTCTGAAATGAGTGAGGCAATCCGATAAAAAAATCTATATTGATTATATCCCACTTCCATATTGGAAGCTCTATACACTGCATATAGCCTCCCAGCTTTTGGTGCTCTACTTTGACTCGTTGGCAATTTGGACATTGAGCCACAAATTCTGCAAGGTCCTTTTTAATGCCTCCCCACCAAAATATTCCTTTCAGGTCATGATACATCTTAGTTGATCCTAGATGGATGGAATATCTGGGATGATGGGCTTCTTCTATTATCCTCTTCCTTAGTCCATTAATATCAGGCACACATAATCTATTTGGGCAATACAATACTCCATTTTGTGTAAGTTCAAATCTCGTCATCGTACTCTAACTCACCTTTTCCTTAAGTTGTCGTAGAACAAGATCCTGGAATTATTTTTTTCATCTCCATTGCTAATGAAGACACTGCTGCATTATGTAGAATAACCCCTTCCTTCGAAGTTTCAAGAAGGTAAACTCCAAAACTGGATAGTTGACATAGATCTTTAGCCATTTCTTTACTTACCATGGCCTGATCACCAGTATTCATGATTGCCTTATGACTCAGAGCATCGGCTACCACATTTGCCTTCCCCGGATGGTATAGTATATCAAAGTCGTAATCCTTTATTAGCTCTAGTCATCTCTATTGTCTTAAATTTAGGTCTTTCTACTTAAAAATGTACTGCAAGCTCTTAATATCAATATACATGTCAACATGAAACCCATACAAATAGTGGAGCCATATTTTCAGAGCAAACACAACCACTTCTAGCTCAAGATCATGTGTTGGGTAGTTTTTCTCATGTGGTCATAGCTGTCTAGAGGCATAAGCCATTACCCTACGATGTTGTGTCAGTACACACCTTAAGCCAACTCCTGAAGTATCACAATACACTGCTTACCCCTCGGTGCCTTCTGGAAGTATTAGCATAGGTGCAGAAGTTAGTCTACTTTTCAACTCTTGGAAACTCCTTCCACATGCATCATTCCATTGGAACTTGGTTGCCTTATGTGTCAACTTTGTTAGAGGTGTAGAAATAGAAGAAAAACGTTCAAAAAACTTCCCATAATAACCTGCCAACCCTAGGAAGCTTCGAACTTCTGTGGGTGTTGTTGGCCTTGGCCAATCTTTCACAGCCTCTATCTTTTGTGAATCAACCCTTATTCCCTCATCGGACACCATATGACTCAAAATGCCACTAATTTTAGCCAAAATTCACATTTAGAAAACTTGGCATATAACTGTTGATCATGAAGAACTTGTAACACCTGTCGTAAGTGATTTGCATGGTCCTCTTTTGATCTTGAATATACCAAAATGTCATCTATAAATACTATCATGAACATATCCAAGAATGGCTTAAATACTCTATTCATCAGATCTATAAAAACGGTTGGTGCATTCGTTAGCCCAAATGACATAACAAGAAATTCAAAGTGACCATAGCTTGTTCTGAAAGCAGTCTTAGGTATATCTTTCTCCTTCACACTCACTTGGTGATAACGTGATCTCAAATCAATTTTTGAAAAGAATTTGACACCCTGTAACTGATCAAATAAATCATCAATCCTGGGAAGGAGGTATTTGTTCTTATTTGTCACCCTATTCAATTGTAGATAATCAATAGACATTCTCAAGGTGCCATTCTTTCTACGTACAAACAACACTGGTGCACCCCAAGGGGACACACTAGGTCTTATAAAACCCTTCTACAATAAGTCCTTTAATTGTTATTTTAATTCACATAATTCTACCCAGGCCATTTTATATAAAGGGATGGAAATAGGTTGAGTGTCTGGAAGTAAGTCAATACCAAAATCTACTTCTCTTTCTAGAGGTAAACCTAGAAGATCTTCGGGAAACACATCAAACAAATTTATTCACTACTGGAACTGATTGAAGAGTTGGCGATTCTGCCTCCATATCCTTTACTCTAACTAAATGACATATATACCCCTTAGATATCATCTTTCTTGCCTTAAAATTAGAGATAAACTTACCCTTTGGTGCTCCAATATTGCCTTCCCATTTTAGGACTGCCTCATTTAGAAAGTGAAAGTACACTCGCTTAGTTCGGCAATCCATGGTGGCATAGCAAGAAACCAACCAATCCATATCCATTATAACATCAAAATCCACCATTGCTAGCTCAATAAGGTTAGCCAATATGTCATGGTCACAAATAGATACTGCGCAGTCATAATAAACCCTTCCAGCCATAATAGATTCTCTGGTTGGTGTAGACACTTCAAATAGTTTGTTTAATAATTTGGGTGTTCTCTTAAGCTTCCCAGCAACTAGTGGGATGATATATGATAGCATAGATCCACGGTCAATTAATACATATACATTATGTGAAAAGATGGACAATGTACCTGTGGCCACATATGGTGAAGCTTCCAAATTTTGCCTATTCCCCAAAGCATAAGTGCGATTCCGGACTCCGCTAGAGCTAGTTGCCCCTCTAACACCTCTACCACGACCCATAGGTGCTTGCTGAGCCCTAACTAAGGGAGGAACTAATGATGATGATGTAATAGCTGACCCAATAGGTTGTGTTATATCTCCCAGACGTCTCCTGGAGCAATCTCTCATCATATGCCCTGGCACACCACAATAATAACAAGCATCTCTCCCAACACGACATATACCTGAATGACTTCTTCCACACTATTTACAAGGCTGCTTAGGAGTCATTTGTTGTCCTGCCAAGTATCATATTGTCCATACACCTTCTCCCTCACCTCATCGACCAAACTAATTACTTCTAGACCCTTGAAGTTGTGGTGGAGTACTGGTTGTAGAGTAGGAGGATGATGGCCTAGGTGGTCTAATAGAAAATCGAGGCCTAAGCTCACTTGGGACGGTGTAAACTGCCCCGTGGATCTAGCCCTTTTGGACTGCCCCTTTCTAACTCTAGTTCCCTTCTCCTTTGCCTCTGATCTTCTAGTTTCTATGCAAAAGCTTGCATCCTTGCTATATCCATGTCTTTATTCAAAGAAGCAATGGTATAGTCTCTAACCATATATAAATCCAACCTATCCACATATCGATGAACTCTATCTGCCATAGTAGCAACTACATTAGGAGCATGCCTGGCCAGGAATTAAATTGAAGGCTATACTCCCTCACGCTAATATTCCCTTGATGGAGATTCAAGAACTGATCTGCATAGGATTCTCGGATTCTAATGGCAGGTAATGGTCGAGAATTGCCTCTTTGAACTCCTTCTAGGTAGTTGGAGGTACATCTATACCCTTAGATTGCTTCTAAGTTTCATACCACAATATTGCCACACCCTTCAACCTATATGTTGCTAACTCGATAGGTTCTGTACCACTCACATGCATAACATCTAAAGTGTGTTGAATCTGATTAATAAAGTCTTACGGATCTTCATTCAGATTTGACTCGGTGAAGAATGGAGGGTCTAAATTAAGGAAGTTATGTATCCTTGTGCTAGCTACCCTATTCGCACTACCTGCACCTATAACTGGACCTTCATGTCTTTGACCTTGGCTAGCAACTATACGAGTCAATAGTTGGACTGTTTTGGGGGAATTTAACTACTTCCTGGTTCATCAGGAGCTGGAGGAGTTGGAGATGTCTACGATAGAGACTCATCTTGAGCCTCATTTCGTTGCCTCACCCAACTGGGTATACCAACCACCACTTCTACTTCCTTGCCTTTACCTTTGTTTTTCCTGGTTTCTGGCATACTTGTTGTACAAAACAATTTAGAGGTTAGACACAATCCATCTATTATACTTGGATCTATGGCACGATCTAAAGAATGAAAAGAAAGTAACAACTCTTAAGTACCACATAGCCTCCCGCTTATAAATGTGGTGCACAACATATCAATAAACAAGACTCTACATAGACACAGCTTTATAGACTCCCTAGGATGACTGGCTCTGATACCACTTTTGTTATTCCCCAAAGTCCCATTAAGGTGGATTGGCACTCGTTGCCGGTAAGGATCGAGAGAACCAATCTATACCTATGCTCTTTCTATACATATTATAAGGAGTTTCCACATTCAACATGCTTTCACAAAAGTAGACAGTAATAAAAATCCAAAAGGAAACTCATATGGCAAGGCCGATTGAGCCATGTTGTCTAAGATGCAGGACATGACCACACTTTAATTTACATAGTCTACAAAGCCTCTAGATAAGGAATAATATATGATAAGGGTCGGGACAGCCTCGCCTCATGACTAACTATACAATGCAAAAATATTAGCTCTAGACATACAAAGCTCCGAAGTAACCTGGAGCTTGGTAACAGTGGTTGGATATCGTGTACTCCTACTGGGGAGAGCTGCTAGCACCTGTACTTGCAGCATGAAATGCAGGTCCCTTGTAAGGGATGCCGGTACTAGATAATGTACTGAATATGTAAGGCAGGAAATATGATATATGAGGTAAGAACTCAAATAAAATCATGCACTAGTGTAAGGATAGGAGACCACCTTTAGTTATTCTATGGAATCATGTACTTTATGTTCTTTTTATTACTTTACCTTTACTATATAATCTGTGCACAACATGTAATACAAATGACCAGATGATCAGTGGTAAATCTATATCGGGTTCGTCCTATGCTAGGCTTTTCCTTTCACTCCTAGGGCTATCCCCCGTAATGGGATCGGCCCCTGCTAGGTGATTCTTCTATCCCTAAGGTTACCACCCATTAATAAGAGACTTACTTTACTTTATCTTTTAATTACTTTTGAGATAATTCGCTTGGTGGTCATACGAAGGCACGTATAATTAGCCTGTTGCTGTCTTGTCATGCGTTAGCGGATTGAGTTGATGCGCTGAGGGGTTGATCTTGTGAGGATCCCTTATAGATTGTTATACTAATTCCCATTTACATACTGATGAGTTATTATATTTCTGGTTAGCTGGGGGCAGCTAGAACTATTGTTTAATGTTGAGGTTGCTTATGAATGTTGAATACACTATCTATTGTAAATGCGGGGTTGGGATCCCGATGTGGTTCGGATGGAAGTCTTCAGGTTTCTTACTTTCGCAGATGAAAGTTCTATTAGTGAGGGATGTTGTAATGACCCTCCAGGTCATTTCTGTTGTTCCGCAATATTTTATTAGTTTGAGAATTTTCATAACAACCTCGGGTTAGTTGTGACTTATTGACACAAATTGTTCAATTATCGTGACAGTTCAACATTTATATAGCGTTTCGAGTTAAATGAGAGATTGTAACTGTAAAATAATTTTTTTCAAGTAAAGTCCTAGTAAATGGTCTTGGAGTAGAATTCTGATGATTCCATCAGCTCCGGAATAACCAAATTAAGTTATGAGCATATTTGTGCAATTATATCTAGTTTTGCAAATTAAGTTGCTGGAACAAGTCAATAGATGACTTTAGCTGACATCTTTAGTAAACGTGCTCCAAATGAAATTTCTGACACCATTGGATCTAGAACGTCGAGTTTAGTCTAAGAGGACCTTTCGTTTGATTCCTAGGGCTTTCGGATGTATTTTGGCCCCTTTGCTAAACTTCGATATTGGGAAATGGGACCCACATTGGAATAAAATGACCTATAATGAGAATTTTGACTACACCGTTGAGTCCAGAATGTCATTTCCAATTAGATTTCATATATGGATTGTATTTTTGTAACTTCGAATGAGGCCGAAACATCGAAATTAAGTTTGAGGGGTTATGGAAGGCCAAAGGCGGCGGATGACGTGGGCTAATGGGGGCTTATACCACGTGGAGACAGTTAGAATTTAAAAAAATTACATAAAACATGAAAATCTGCAGAAACTTTTGAGAAGAAAACGTAAACAATCCAGTTCATACTTCCATCTTTTGGACTCGATTTCTCTCTTATTTCTGAGCCGAATTTGGTGATTCAACAGCCTAAATTGTATATTTTTTGAGGAGAATATCATGGAAGTGTCAGAAATTGATTTAGGAGCGTAGGTGGAGGTAAAAATCCTTGTTTTTTGGCTGTGTTTTGAATACATTTTTGAAAACTTTGACATGTGATTTCTTATCTATTTTGGGTTCGATTTTGGTGAGATTTAGGTCTCTTTTATATATTTTTATGAGGCGTACACTGTGGTAATGTTGGAAGTAATTGATAAGGTTCTGTTTGTTGGGAAAATTCAACTTTAGCTGCTGTCATATTGTGCTTTTTTTCGAAAAATTTGCATTACGATATCTCGATCGTTTCTTATCGAAATTAAGTAAACTTTAAGTCTAAACTATACTACTTTTCAAGAAATAAGCTATGGTATACTCTGATTCTGCTAATTTAAGTGTATTTTTGCTTGATATGGAGAGAAAGATTTTGTATAATATGTATAAGTCGATAAGAAATGTCACTCCATTTTTGGGTTGTTTCTGATTATTCTGAGCCTAGTGTTGAGCTTAATTTTTGGCTATAGACTTGAGGTGACATGAGGATAATTTTACAGGAGTTGATTTGGTATTTTCAGCACGGGTCCCACTTTCTCTGTTTTAATCGCAATTGACCTATTCTTTCCCGTTTCTCGAGAGATTACAACCAAAATAGATGCGTTTATGTTGTAATTTATATTTTGATAGCTAAGCAGCAATTGGTGGCAGCCAGATAGGGTAAAGCTCATGTGGACTGATCCAGTGTGCGTAAATTTACCTTCCAGGTAGGCTAGGCTTCTCTTTCCCACAGATTGAGTTGAAACTTGTATTGTACATCTGTATATTTTTGGGAAGCATTAAACTAGAGGCTATAAATGCTAACTGAGACTGTGGTCAGTTTTAGATGTAGTAGTAGTATTATCTGTTGTAATAACTGGTTTCGGTATCATTTGAGGTTGTGTATGAATTTGTTAAAGGTCGAAGGTAAATTTATACCACATGATTGACATGTATATATACTTAGACCCTAGTTGCTTATTGTACTCTTGATGATATGTTGAGGCATTGTGTTATGGTTTTGTCGACATACTGTGCTCCTGGCTACCTAGGTGCTGGATAATGGTTCTATTGGTAAGGTGTGTGCTGCATCCTGGGAGTTAATTAGATTGCCTATTGTTGAGCTGGATATTTGTTGTTTGATCAGCTGGGCTACCTATTATTACTTTGGATAATTGTTATACTTATCAATAGTCTATCTGGTGTGATATTGGTACTTATGATGCTTCTGGTTATCTGCTTTTGGTTTGGCCTTAGCATATGCTTAAGCCATTGCTGCCCTAGACTTATACTGTTCAGAGCCTATACTGTTACATATACACACGGTGTGATTCGAGAGGCCCAATTTACTATTCTTGGGTTCGAGGCCTAGCTGATCATTTTTGGGTTCGAGGCCCAATTGATAATTCTAGGTTCGAATCCTAGTTGACTATTCTTTGATTCGAGGCTCAATTGGTACTCTTGGGTTCGAGACCCAGTTGATTTTCCTTGAGTTTGAGACCCTATTGATTGTATTAAGGGATTCTTTCTCTCGCGGGCGGATAGTCCCACCGTTATATATATTGTCAGACCATTTGGCCCTAGCGGACTACCCCGATCGGAGGCCAGGTCGGGAAGAGGGTTTGAGGCCTCATTGATATTATAAGGGTTCGAGGCCCCGAGTGATAGTAAGGGGTTCGAGGCCCGGAGTGACAATTAGGGGGTTTGAGGCCCCGTTGATATTATACGGGGTTTGAGGCCCCGAGTAATAGTTAGGGGGTTCGAGGCCCCATTGATATTATAGGGGTTCGAGGCCCCGAGTGATGGTTAGGGGTTCGAGGCCCCAGGTGCCAGTTAGGTAGGGTTCGAGGCCCCAAGTGACAGTTAGGAGGTTTGAGGCCCCGTTGATATTATAGGGGTTCGAGGCCCCAAGTGATAATTATGGGGTTCGAGGCCCTATGTGGTACTACATCCTGTACTGATTGTGATCTCATACCATCTGTTATTGACACCTGTACCCCTCCACTTTTTCACACCATGATTGTGCATGGGTGTACCTCCTGGGCTTATGGGGGCTCAAGGGGCATTTAGGCTTAGACACTAGGGCCTTACACCTACGTACAACCGATCCTCATTCTGATGATTTGGAGACCTAGGCTCCATAATGATTCTATAGGATTCTATGATAGTTCTGAGGGATTCTATGATGA
This sequence comes from Solanum clarkiae, assembly GCA_011800125.2. Classification (NCBI taxonomy): domain Eukaryota; kingdom Viridiplantae; phylum Streptophyta; class Magnoliopsida; order Solanales; family Solanaceae; genus Solanum; species Solanum clarkiae. The sequence goes on from JAABOM020059413.1 coordinate 10,200, forward strand.
TCTATTAGTTCTATATTGTGCGCGAGTGTGCCTTCTAGGCTTATGGGGGGCCCAGTTGGCATTCAGACATAGATACTAGGACCTTGCACCGTGTACAACACGATGCTTCAGTTAGGGGCAGTTGTAGTATTAGCCTATGCAGTCTTCGTCAGTCGGTATCGATGTTCACTATTTAAGATGGTTCAATCCATCATTGTTCTTCATTTTGGTTGGCTCTGTTGTGGTTGAGGGTTTTCGACATGCCTATGCCTTGATCTGGGTTGTTTTGCTACATTGTAGTAGTTTCTATATATTTGGACCTTATTTTGTGATCAGTATTTCACTCGGTCGATCGACGATGCCTACTGGGTGCTTTTTTTGGTACTCACCCTTACATTTTTGACATCTTCCCATGGTGTAGGTCTAGGTACTTGCCGCAGTCACCGAGTTAGAAGTACGCTAATGATTCGGGAGATATAGTGAGCATTAGCAAATTTGGACATTCTACAATCTCCTTTTCCCTAGTGGGCCATCTTTTTGTATTCAGACACTAGCCTTGTATATGTAGTTTGGATTTGTACATGTAGATAGTTGTTCTGGTTATGTATGAAGATATGTGTATTTTAATTTGAGTTTATAATAGCTCTCTACAGGTGACTTCCAGGTCCTGGGTAAGTTGTGCTTGTTGTACTCATATGTTGCTGGTATCTTTATTGCTATTAATTCAGGATAGGGGACGTGGACATTGGGTTGGATTGCCTATAGGCGGGATCTAACAGCCGTCATCATGACCTGAGAGGTCGGGTCATGACAATTTTGTAGTTGTAGTTCCCTTTATAGAAGAATCATTGGTATGCTTTAGTACATATCCTTCTTTAGGCTGGACATTGGGTTTGTTTTGAGTAAGTTTTCTTAGGTTATGCATAATTTCAAAGTGTCTCACTGAAAAGCTATCAAATGTTTGTTGTGCTACTCGAAAAACACAAGCACATTAGAAGTCTAGCTAGTCACAAACCAACAGACCATTTACTTGCTTATTTTGACTCTGGTAGGGTAGGAAATCCACAAGATAAAACTTTAACAACAGGTTGTATTGTCCACCTTGGAAACTTACCAGTCTCTTGGTCTTCCAAAAAGTAAAAGTTTGTCTCCCTCCCATCTATGGAAGCTAAGTATCACGCTGTTGTGGCTGTTGTGTCTGAAGTCAACTGGCTAAAAAATCTGTTCAAAGAGCTTCACCTATCGTTGTCTACTTCACCAACTATTTTCGGTGAAAATATTAGAACGATATACATTTGTGCTTATCCTGTTTTCCATAGTAGGATGAAGCATGTAGTCATTCACTTTCGTTTTTTTTGTGAACAGGTTCAACAAAAGGACTTGAGGTTCATCACCTTCACACTACTGATCAAGTCGTTGATGTCCTCACCAAGCCTCTTCCACATACAACTTTCCAGTGCCACTTTCACAAGTTGGGTCTTGTTCCAGTCATCCCCAACTGGCGGGGGCGTATTAACAAATAATAATGTTACTCTTCAGTTAAGGAGTCTGTTAGTAGTTTCTATATTTCAGATATGTAAAGATATACATAATCTTCTTTATTATTTAGGATTCTAATAGTTACTTGTAAATTCAGGTTTCTGTTTATATCAGTTCTGTATCAACTCTATTTAAAGAGCATGTTGTACGTGAATAAAATAATTATTCTCTTCTATATCTCAAAAATAACTTTATAGATATCTTATTTCATAAATTTAAAATCATAAAATTTAAAAGTATTTTAGTACATTATACAAATCTTCAATTTCAAATTTTAAGATCTAAAGGTTTTGTTAGCCAATAAATCAAAAGAGAAGAGTATAAATAAGGACTATATCAATATAATAATAACAATAATTTGAAATGGTTGTATTCAAAATTTTTGTACTATAATTTTGTGAGTCAGCTACATATTCAGCATAAAGTCTATCCACCTCTTATCCCACTTAATGGGATTTCACTTGTTGTAATGATTTGCATCTTAATTTTTAAAAAAAATTTAGTACAATAGGAAAAACACAATATTTTCCTTTAATATAATTACGTTTGTTTTAACGTTGATCCATACGTAAGTGATATTGTTATACCCAAAAGATGGAGCTTTCCTGGTATTCTATTGTTGTTCCTCTGCTTGTTTTGATTTTCTTTCTCGAAAAGTGGTTCTTTACTACCCAACCAAAGTTAACACCACCATCTCCAAGAAAGCTTCCAATCATAGGAAATCTACGCCAACTTGGGTGGCATCCACACCGTTCTCTCCATAAGCTATCTCAAAAATATGGTCCAGTCATGCTACTTCACTTGGGCAGTAAGCCAGTGGTTGTTTCTTCCTCTGTTGATACTGCTCGAGATATCATGAAAACACACGATCTCATATGCTCAAACAGACCTAAATCAAGCATTGCTGATGGTCTCATCTATGGCTCCAAGGACATGGCCTTTAGTCCTTATGGTGAATATTGGAGACAAATTAGAAGTATTACCGTGCTTCACCTTCTTAGCAACAAAAGAGTCCAATCTTATCGTGATGTCAGAGAGGATGAGACATCAAACAAACAACAACAACATACCCCAGTGCCTCAAAAGGCTCCCGCTCATTGCGGGGTGGGGGGGTCGGATGTACGCAGCCT
>JAABOM020059414.1:0-12847 GCA_011800125.2 Solanum clarkiae
GATTGGCCAGCACTCCACCCCATACAGTAACGCTGGTCTAACCACCACTCTGTAGAACTGCCCTTTTAGTTTGGGTGATATCTTTTTGTCACACAATACCCCTGAGGCCAGTCTCCATTTGATCCAAGCTGCCCCTTGTATCCTAACATGTATTGGTGTGAAATGAATAAGTTTGGAATTATTTGTTTCAAGATGTGTAATACAAAAGTAACAAAACTTCTCCTAGTAAACTGAGACACTTAAATTGTGAGAGGAGTAGTAGGATAAAACAATTCACTACTTGTGAAAAAAGAAACAAAAAAATACAGATAAAAGAACATGCTTTCTTTGCAGACAGACTTAGTGAAAGAGCAGTTTTTGTTGGGGAAGTAAGAGAAGGAATGAAATTTTGGAGGCAACACAAACAAAAAAGAGTAATTAAGTACTGCAACAACAAATGCATAAAGGTCCAACATACAGATCATCTCTTTTTATTGTAATCTGAAAGATAGGAACTTTATGAAAACAATTCATCCTTCTTTGAGATGAGTTAGAGGCTGTATCCTTTCACATACTAACTACTATCTTCTTTCAAATTTTTTGTCAAGTGAGTTCCAATCTTGTGCCAATACTTCGTCTCTTGCATTAAGCAACTTAGGAATTCAAAGTACTTCACAATTAAAAGCTTTTATATGACGAACATTATCCTCAAAAGACCTCTATAGACCACTGGGTATATTGCTGTTTTGATGGCAGGAAATACACTTCACACATTCCAGGGTATGGTAGAAGGAAGATAAGACAAAGCAACTTGACACAAAAAACTATCAGAAATGCATAATCCATGTTCAGTTGCATAAACATTTAAAAGTCCACTTATGCTAACTATATATGTATCAGGAGATGAATGGTTCTAAAAATGTGGATACGAGCTCTGTTAAACTTCTCTGTAAATAAGAGCAACAACAATTGAGATGAACACTCTCTCTTGTATTCAATAAAAAATAACCTTCTAATCTCCACATTGTTATGAAAAGTGAATCATGACTAGAACTTTTGAATAGTACCACCCTACAAAAGTGAAAAGCGCGCAAAAAAGATTTGAGGTCCATTGGAGCTTTAAGTGCAAAGAACAATTTAATGAAAAATAGGGCGAATGGAGAAAAAATGCAAATAAGTGTGTCTAGTCTAGGACGAGTAAAAATAAGCATGAGTAACAAATATATGTTGTAAAAAAATTTATAATAAAGTGAGATCTGAATTGTTCAATGTCACTTCTTTAGCAATGGAAGGTATGACTTAGAGCCTTGACTCCTGGTGCAACCCCATCAAAATTGGTAAGTGCTCTGAGTCTCCTTCTACTATCCTCACCCAGGTCTTGATTCCATCATATTTTGAACAATCAGTTACAATTTGAATTTAATTGATCAGCTAGGTCTGGTAAATTCGCCAAATGAATACATACCAAAATCTTCTATTAAATTAGCCAAATGAATCAGGAGGTGACTAGGTTCTAAAGTGTAGACACACTCAATGTTAAGCTTTTCTATAAATAACATCAACATTCGAGAAATTTATGATGAAACTCTCTCGTGTTCAAGAAAAATAACCCTCTAATCTCTACATTGCTATGAATAGTGAATCACGACTAGGTCTTCAAATAATACCACGGAACAACCACATACCCCATTAAATCCCACAAAGTAGGTTCAACGGAGGATAGAGCATATGCAAACTTTAACACTACCTCATAAAAATAGACACGATTTCCCATAGACCCTCAGCTTAAATGTATCCACCAGTCCAAGTAAAAAAGAAACACAATACATTTAGAATAATGGCAAATAGTATCACCCTATAGGCGGAAAACACAGAAAAGCTCTAAGGAACACTGGGAAATTTTAGCAAAAAGCACAAAAAAATCATTTTAAAAATGACAATAAATTGCTATATCAACTGTCTAGTGTCGCCTTTCACTAGCAATGGAAAGTACCGATTTTAAAAGGAAACAAAACAGAGCAACAAAAATTACCTTGCTGCTATGTACCGAAGCAACTTATCAGTAGCAAAGTAGTGCAAATTGATCTCAACAAGTTCACCACGGCTGCGATCAACGGCACGGCGGCACATTTTGGCAGCGTCATAGAGGTCTCAACTACTCCCCATGTTAATGACTCGCCACATTGAAGGTTCGTTGCATATTCGCCTCCATTTACTGCACACTTTGCTTGCTGTCTTCAGTATCTCTACAACACCGAGCCTCTGTATTATGTTCTCCCATATACCTTCCTGCAATTCCAACCATGGCAGCTCTTTCACCATTGCCATATTGTTTTCTAGGGTTTGAGAGCTTTTGAAAAATGGCGGGAAAAAAAGGAAAGTATATTTGGTTTAAGTTAAACAAAAAAGGGTAAATTATACTCCACCTTATATGCTATGACAAATAATACTAGTATGAGTACTCACGTTTGGCGCGAATTTTATATATATTTATTTATATTTTATGAGACGTAGAATTAAATAAGATGTAATTTAAATTTAAAGATTATTTATATATGTACTTTAGAAAAAAGAATTTTGAAAGAAATATTGTTAATTGCAACTTTAAACCGATCAATGAATATTAGAAAAGGACACTTCAACCTTCGTGATACGTCGGTATTATCATTGTTCAGATTTAGACACCATATATGCGAAAAATATGACTTGCAGCAACCTTCTAAGATGACATATGATAGATTTTTTTGAACTTTTTTGATATTTGTATAAAGATTATAATGAGTATAAAAAAATATTAATTGAATAAAATGTATTGACTTGTCACGGATAAGAACTTGACGAAAATGTAGATCACGTAATTCTTATAAATATAAACTACCTTAGCAATTAAAGCAATTCATCATTGACTTTGATCTTTTTTGTAAAATGCAGATAAAATTTGAACATTTCTAGGCATGATCCTGGCTTAGATTTCTTCATTTTAATTATATATAAATTCGACTATAAAATTTATCCGTTGCTAATTATATTAAAACATAATTATTAAATAACAAATTATTAATTTATATGCAAAATACTTTTGCAAAGTTATTTATGCAAAATTTAAGTTGAAGATAAAAATGTTTAAACAAAAAGTTTTTATCATGTCTTATTTTAATTGAGTTTCATTTAGCGAAAAAACTCCGTTAGACTATAATATAGATTCATTAATCACAATTCATTCGAGAGTTATGCAATAAATACAAATTTAATTGAATCTCAATACAAATATCTAATATTTTATTTCTAATAGAACTCTTATCATACTCAATTTGAAATAAAAGTGGATTTCGAATTACAATATTTTATATTTTTTAAGGAATGACTATGTAAATTAAACGTTAAGGCCATACATATAATATATATACATAGATACCAACCCAACTTCTATAAACTCTAAATAAATTGGATTGGAAAAAATTTAGACTTCGATTTTACATCAATAACTTCTATAAATTCTAACTAAATAGGATTGGACAATTTAGACTTTATTTTTTTATTATATGAATAATTGCTAATGATAACTATGTCCTTTTTTAATTTTTTTTAATTAAATTGTAATCCAAACGAAATAACACATACATCGGGTAAGTATTTTGAATCGAACTATCTTTTGGTGTGTAACTGGAGACATATTTCCTTCGATCTTTTGTGAAAAACGTTTCCAGTAGAAGTTAAAGTTAATACTAAATACTATAACCCTTCGGAGTGGTTGAAACTTGCATGTTGCAAGAATCAAGTTCGAAACCTCTTGTTAAAGGATAAAGGTTATGAATTTCTCTTTATCATAAAAAAATACTAAAAACTATAAAAATTATTCAATATTTAAAGAATATTTTGTTCAATCCGTTACAACTAAACTCAACTTACTTAAAATATGTCCCTTTTTTCAAACTTGTGGTCATATCCTCTTTGGAATGTGACCAACTTTCATTATATTAAAAAATAAAGATACATTGAATAAAATTCAAGTAATGCATACCTAAAAAGCTATTCAAAGTCCAATAATCACTTAAAACTCAATGTGGTTAAAACATGAACTACAAGACATTTTGACATCATAAAAAGTACATCTTAAAAATTAATGAGGCTAATACGAACTACAAGATATTTGTCAAAAAAACAAAGTAATTACATCCCTAAGATTCGAATCAAATTATAAAACCAACCAAACCAAGAATCACGAGGGGGCTTCGCGTCCTTAGTCTGTTGAGAAATTCTAATACTTAAAGGTTTGTCAAGACTAACATTAAAGCACCCCCTTAAGTCAAGTGATTCAAGATTAGGACAATCATCAATAATAGCTTCAAGTCCTTCATTTGTCAAACTACTGTAAATGAGTCGAAGGTGGCGCAAGGCGGGCAAATTTTTAGAAATACGTAGAGCTTCAACGTTTTTTTCGTAGCCTAAATTATCCATACTACAAGAAAGATTGTTCAACTCAAACGACTTTAATGGCGGACAACAACGTCCAAGAGCTTCAAAGGTGATATCAATGTGTGTTAGACTTAGTTCTTCCAACATTGGTAGCTTTTCTACTGCTTCAACCAAACCTTTAAGAGTCAACTCAAAATGAACAAACAAATAAATAAATATTTGTTATTGTCGCTAAATATATTATTTGTTATACTGTCACTTCATCTATAGCAAAATAAATAAATATCATTATTATGCAAGGATTCGAATTATATATATATATATATATATATATATATATACACGTGGATTTAAATTTAATACTGCATAATTCAAGTGGGCATAATCTTAGTCGAACACTAAATCTTAAATGTTAGTATGTTACTTATAGTTCTCAAATAATATTATTTCATTTAATACTAAATTGAAGTTAACGCTAAAAAAGTTGTTCTTTGAAGGACATTTTGTCCGCATAATATTTCTAACTTTGTAATAACTAGTCTCTGTGAACGTGCCTTACCCGTTAACTTTGACTATCATCATAAAGATTATATTTGATCCTGAAACATTGCTTTGCCTTATCGGGAATATTACCATATAGATGGTAGTATGTGAAAGTCGAGGATTAGAGTAGAAAAATTAGTAGGTAGTAAAATGTTATCTTACTTTTGAATTCTATTCTCATTTGTCATTTATGGTGTTTCGATCATAGCACTATTTTGTTGTTGTTGTGTTTTTGTATTAGTTGCTATGTTTCCATCACTATTATTTTCCCATTTTGTATCTACTTTGATTTAGATGTACTCATATCGAAGGTTCTCCAAAAACAATCTATCTGCCTCCACTGCAGACACTCTACCTTCACCAAACTCTATCTGTGAAGTAAACTCTATCTGTGAAATTTTACTGAAGGCTCTAGTCAATTTAATAACTACCAGTATTACTCGATGGAAATCACCTCATTGACCGAAAAATCTACATTCGATATTCCATCTTTCTGAATTATTTAGTTAATACTTTTATTTTCGATTATGTATAGATTAGTTAAAAATCTTTTTCACAAAATGCTACCAACATTTTCGTTGTTGTCATAGACTCCCTAATTTCATTATTTTTGTCGAAATAGGCTTCATAGTATCACTATTAGCTTGTAAAACTAGGCATCCCAATTGAGAGGAAAAAATTAGTTGAACAAATAAATGAAATTATAAAAAAGAAAAAAAATTGAATTTTCAATTTTCTTTTCTAGAAACTTATGTTAAAACTTAACATAAGAATATAAACAAAAAATGCTAAAAATAATTTTTACCAAGTAAGCTTTATAGTGTTTGTTCTCGAACAATTAGGTAATAATAATTGATAAAATTTAAGTACCCAAACACTATTTTCTTTCAACCAAATGGTTTGTTGTTTATTCGTAGTTCTATTGTTACTCCCTCTCTCCAATAATAGTCGTTCATTATTGATTTGACATGTATATGAATTAAAAAGTAGTAAATGATAAAAATAATTTGAATATCATAAGTACAATATCTAATGGATAATTATTGTTGGATCAAAATAGTATCGTATTTCAATTGAAAAAGTAACTACTCCTTTGTCATGTTGCACTTTCTCAAAAGTTAATTTTGACTAATTTTTAAAATTAAAATTAATTTGATATTTTAAGATTAAAAATATAGATATTCAAAAAAATTTAAAAAGTATTATTGACTATAATTTTTTTCTCATTGATATGATAAAGAAATATATTTTAAAATATTAGTCAAAGTCTATATAATTTAATTTTAAAAGTAAAAAATATGACAAATAAAATAGATAGGAGGAAACAGAAAGGTTAAATCCTATTTAGACAGCATGACACATATTTCTTTCAAGGTGTGCTGGACCTATCACCCGTTAAGGGTATAAATTTGATTGAATTTAATTTGCCATTTTAAAAATTAGCGGGATATAAAAGTTGGTCAATATTTAAAGAATATTTGGTCAATTAATATCAATATTAATGTTTTTATAATAATATAAATAAAAATATAAATAGATATAGATAGATACCATGACAAAGCTACCTTGTAACTAGGGATTCATCCAAATCCAATTATCTATATCTATATTAAAAGCGTGAAGATCCTTAGAGATATTCTTTGAATTTTTTGTTCATTAAAAGATTTCTCTTTAGATAAAATCATCTTTTCACCATTTTCTTTAAATTATTATTTAATTATATTTATAATATGAACTTTTTTAAAATATATGAAAAAAGTGATAAAATAAGAACTTCTAGCAGTGGAAGGATTCCTAAATCTTATCAAACGAGGTATGTTGTTGTCGTTGTTTGTTATCAAACGAGGTACACGTTTTGATTACACGCTAAATGCTTACAACAAGATTAGTACTATATAATAACTCTTTTAGGTTAGTTCGTGTGTCTATTTCTTATCATTTTGAAACTTATGATGTTCCTCTTTGGATTGTCACCAATTTCCATTGTATTGAAAAATAAGTATACTAAAAATACACTCAATAAGATTCAAGTAATGCAGACCTAAAGAGTGATTCAAAATCCAATGATTAAAAAAGAAATACACAACTTCAAAAATCAAAGTAATTATTCATCAAACATGCTGCATCTCCCAACCAAAGAATGAGTAGCCAGGGTGCTTCACATTCTTAATCTGTTGAGAACAATGAAAATAATATTAAAGCACCCCCTTAGGTCAAGTGATTCAAGATTAGGACAACCATCAAGAATAGCTTCAAGTCCTTCATTTTCAAACTATTGTTAAGGAGTTTAAGGAGGCCCAAGGCAGGGAAGCTTTTAGAAATAGTTTAAGGAGTTTAAAGTGATCAGATAAGACATGACGAAACTTGATCTCATTGAGGACATGACCTTAGATAAAAAGGAGTAGAGATCATATATTAGAGTAGCAGACTAATAGGTTAGTAGGGTTAAGTTGATGTCTGGTCTTGAAGGGTTAAGTTGATGTCTGGTCTTGAGATATAGCAGGGTAGTAAGATTAGTCGTGTCTTTATATCATATATGTTATCATTACCTATTTTATATATGTTAATTTTATTTTATTTACATACTATCATGCGCTTATTGTTATTAGTCGTTTTTTTTTCTTTTCCTTTCCCCTTTTTCCCCATATCTAGTTTGCTTTGCTTATGAGTTTTCGAGACGAGGACTCTCAGGAAACAACCTCTCTACCTCTGCTAGATAGTAGTAAGGTCTGCTTACATTTCACCCTCCCCATACCTCACTTGTAGGATTCCATTGGGTATATTATTGTTATTATTGTTATTTTTACCAATTTGTATGAAGTGGTTTGGTGTAGGTTGATCAAAATATATTCAATTAATTGTTGATTATGAATTTAGGTACAAATGTTTTAAAATTAGACATAATTGAAAATCTTATATAAAGAAGTAATATACCAATCAACATAATTAATGATTTAAAATATTTTTAAAAAAATTTCGAAAAGCATACAAACTATAACTAAGATTTAAAATATTTTTAAAAAAATTTCGAAAAGCATACAAACTATAACTAAGGAAGCTAGGAGTTACCTCTCTGCTACATAAACAAGCAACTCTTTTGTAACAAACGAGGTAAATTTGACATCAACTAGTTCACCTTTACTGCGATTAATCGCATCATGGCACACGTTTTGAAACTTGTTGGATTGGTTGAGACCGCGACAATTCGATATGTCAATGACATGCCACATGGAAGGTTCATCGAGCACTCGTCGTTATTCGTAAATTTGTAATAATTAGTCTCTGTGAACGTGTCTCACCTATTAACCTTTGACTATTATTATAAAGATTATATCTAACTAAAGATAATAAAGTGTTTGTTATTTATTTGATCTTAAAAACATTGTTTCACCTTATCAGGCATATTACCATATAGATAGTAGTATGTGAAAGTCGAGGATTAGGGTAGAAAATTAGTAGGTAGTAAAGTGTTATATCTTACTTTTGAATTCTATTCTCATTATGGTGTTTTGAATTGTTATGTTTTTCTATTAGTTACTATGTTTTCGTCGCTATTATTTTCCCATTTTGCATCTACTTTGATTTTGATGTACTCATATCGAAGGTCCTCCAAAAACAACTTATTTGTATTGACTGGATAATAAGAGTTTACACACACTTTACCTTTTTCAAACTCTATTTGTGAAATTTTTACTAAAGGCTCTAGCGAATTTAATAACTACCAGTAGTACTTGATGGAAATCATCTCAAAAAATCATTACTTTTTCACCTAGTTTATTTTGATCGGAAAAAATCTACATTTGGTTTACCATCTTTCTGAATTATTTAGTTAATATTTTTAGTTTTGATTATGTATAGATTAGTTAAAAATCATTTTCACAAAATGCTACCAACATTTTTGTTGTTGTCATAGACTCCCTAATTTCATTATTTGCCCTGTCGAAATAGGCTTCACAGTATCACTATTAGCTTGTAAAAAATAGGCATCCCAATTGAGAGGAAAATTTTAGTTAAACAAATAAGTGAAATTATAAAAAAGAAAAAAATTGCTAATACTTAATCGAAGTCAACACTCAAAAATATTGAAAACTTAATTATTTTTTTCTAGAAACTAATTACATTAAAACTTAACATAAAAATATACAAAAAAAATGCTAAAAATAATTTTACCAAGTAAGCTTTATAGTATTTGTTCTCGAATAATTAGGTAATAATTGATAAAATTTAAGTACCCAAACACTATTTTCTTTCAACCAAATGGTTTGTTGTTGATTCATAGTTCTATTATTACTCACTCTGTCTAATAATAGTCGTTCATTATTGACTTGACATAAAAATTAAGAAGCAGTAAATAATAGAAGTAATTTGAATATAATAAATATAATGTCATGGATAGCTATTGTTGGATCAAAAGAGTATCATTTTTCAATTGAAAACCATTATAATTGTCAATTGTTATGTTGCACTTTTTAAAAAGTCAATTTGACTAATTTTTAAAATTAAATTAATTTGAAATTTAAAAATAAAAATATAGATATTCAAAAAAAAAAGTATTATTGACTGTAACATTTTCACATCAATATGATAAAGAAATATATTTTAAAATATTAATCAAGATCTTCATAATTTTATTCTAAAAAAAAAATATGACAACTAAAATAGATCGAGAGAACATGACTTGACATTGAAAATTGAATCCTCAAAGGAATCACCATAAATGTTAGTACTTCTAAAACCACTCCTTGTCCAAGTATAACTCCACATATTTCTTTCAAGGTGTGCTGGAGCTATCACCCGTTAAGGGTATAAATTTGATTGAATTTGCCACTTTAAAAATTAGCGGGATATAACAATTTATCAATATTTAAAGAATATTTTGGTCAATTAATATTAATATTAATACTTTTATAATAATACAAATATAAATATAAATAGATATAGATCAATAGATACCGTGATAGAACTACCTTGTAATTAGGGGTTTATCCCGATCCCAAATTATATTATTTATATATGTTAAAGTAATTTTTTTATGTATATATAATAAATGTCAAACTCTCTTAGGTTAGTTCGTTTGTCTATCTATATATATTTATATCTATACCTATACTGTATTAAAAGCTTAAAAATCTTTTAGAAATCTTGTTTGAACTTTTTGCCCTTCATTAAAAGACTATTCTTTAGATAAAATTATTTTTTCACAATTTTTCAATTATTGTATCATCATTCTAAGAGTATAAATTTTAATAAACATAATAAAAAATTTAAATGAGAATATTTTCTTATTATGATTAAATTCCTACAAAAGAATCATTTTGCAATTAAAATAGACTTGATAAAAAAAAGAAAATAGTAAAAAAAAAAACCTTCAAATAATAATAATTAAAAAAACGTCCAGAAAAAAAATCAAAAAGTCCAAAAAAGAAAAAGGTTGAACAATCGTCAAAAACATCAGAAGATTCAATTTGTCTATTATTATTATCATCAAATATAATTAAGTTGATTTGCATCTTGCGATAGAAATAGAAAAATGATGTATTGATAAACTTAATGATATAAGATACTAATATTTATGCAATTATTTATAATTGTGTACTCAATGATATAAGTCATACACGTAATAATTTATTTATATAATTTTTTATTAATTAATGGGTTCATTAGTGCTTTGCACATACGCTAAATTAGTTTCTTATAGTTTTGAAACTTATGGTGTTCTTCTTTCGATATTTCCATTGTATAAATATCAAGTAGTCTAAAGAGCGATTCAAAATCCAATGATTAAAAAAGAAATACACAAGTTCAAAAATCAAACATGTTGCATCTCCCAACCAAAGAATGACTACTCAAAAATCACATTAGAAAGTCTACTCCTTAAGATTCTATTGAAACCCCCCCCCCCCTAGGTCAAGTGATTCAAGATCAAGAATAGCTTCAAGGCCGGAAAACTTTTAGAAATAGCTAGAGCTTCAACATTTCTTTCGTAGACTAATTTATTCATAGTTCAACTCAAAGGACTTTAATCGTGGACAACAACGTCCTACAGTACCTTTGAATTTCTTTTTATAGTTTTAAATGTATAAAAAAATAACTAACAAATTATAATGGAAGAACCACAAGAAAAGTATAGATATATCATTAAGATGCTCAAGCAGGTACGTCGAGAGAATCACGAAAAAATTACGAATATATCATCAAGCTGCTCAAGCAGGCATGTCGATCAGCTGCCTGTTGTTCACGCAGGTATGCCGACTTGCCTGCTCATAAGATAGTAATAGATGTATTAGTTATAAATATCGACTATGTTATTACCACTAGATTCTTTATTTATTAGAGTGTAACTTCATATAGAAAAAAAATAATATGCTGCTGAAGATATTAACAACAACAACAACATACCCAATGGAATATTACAAGTGGGGTCTGAAAAGGGTAGAATGTACGCAGACCTTACCACTATCTCATAGAAGTAGAGAGACTGTTTCTTGGGAATCCTTTTCTCAAAACCCATCAGGAGAATAAAGAATCAACTTTTTGTAGCATGGGAGGTAAATTTTGTTAGAAAAAAATGGACTAACACAAAATAAATATGGTACTATAATATGAAAAATGAAAAAATAATGACACTAAATATTTTACGTGGAAACTCTTTTAAATAAGGAAAAAAACCACGGACCAAGAGGAGCAGCTGATATTACTATAGTAAGAAATTTTACACCGTGTAGGCATGAGTACAATACTCCCAAAGACTTCTACACACACAAAAGAAATACTCTCTTTTGATTTTTCACCTTACTAAAATACCGCTCACACTCTATTTTTTCTTCACAAATTATTTTTATTAAAAATAGTCTATGGTATACCTCAAAAAAATACTTAATGTATTTTTCTTAACTCTTTATATTTGTTGGTGTATCAAACAAGATAGCTGAGGCTCTCTATTTATAGGAATTTGTTGATAACCACTTTTTTTTCTTGGCCAATCAAAGAAAAAAAAGGTGGTGGAGAAACATTATAATTTGCATTTGCAAATTGCTGCAAATTGCAGCTCCCTTTCTTGACTAATTTGTAGGCAAATACAATTTGCCTTCTTCTTTTAATATTTAAATGGGTGTGGACCCTATTAATCTCCCCCGCCAAACCCATTTACTGGAAGGAGGTACTTTCATCCTTTCAGAGAGAGCTTATACCGACAAGTTCTTTGCATAATGCAAACTTGTTTCTCGTCATAAACTTGGTCAGCATATTTGCAGGATTTTCATTTGTAAAGATCTTTTCAACCTGCACAGATTTGTTCTCTGTCCTTTCTCGAATCTAGTGGTATCTTACATCTATGTGTTTTGTCCTTGCATGATATATCGAATTCTTGCTCAAATCTATCGCACTTTGACTATTACAATGGACGATATACTCTATCTGTTGTAGCCCAAACTCTTGAAGGAATTGTTTAAGCCATATCATCTCTTTACTAGCTTCAGTAGCAACAATATACTTAGCTTCAGTTTTAGATAGTGCAACGCACTTCTGTAACTTTGACTGACATAATATAGCTCTCCCTGAAAAAGTAAACAAATATCCAGTAGTGGATTTTCGGTTATCAAGGTCACCAGCTATATCAGCATCTGTATAGCCCTTTAAGATTGGACTAGAGCCTCCAAAACATAAGCATAGATCTGAGCTTCCTCTCAGATACCTAAGTATCCACTTTACAACTTCCCAATGCTCTTTTCTAGGGTTATCGAGAAATCTACTGACAACACCAACTGCATGAGCAATATCAGGTCCGATGCATACCATTGCATATATTAGACTTCCAATGACAGAGAAATATGGAATTTTGGCCATATTCTCTTTTTCCTCCTTCGTTGTTGGGCACATCTTCTTGCTCAACTTCATATGACTAGCAAGA